>JAVSBS010020904.1:10443-29246 GCA_033124195.1 Coracias cyanogaster
GAGCAGATCGACACTCCCGCTTAATTTCATGTCATCTGCAATTTCCTGAGGGAGCACTCGATCCCCTCATCCAGGTCATTGACAAAGACACTAAACAAGACCAGCCCGAGAACTGAGCCCTGGAGAACCATGCTTGTGACCTGCCACCAACTCCATTTACCACAACTCTCTGGGCTCGGCCATCCAGCCAGTTTTTCACCCAGCGAAGAGTCCACCTCTCTACACCATGAGCCACCAACTTGTTCAACAGGATGCTGTGGGAGATGGTGTCAAATGCCTTACTAAGTCCAGGCAGACAACATCAACTGCCTTGCCCTCATCCACTAGGCATGTCACCTCATCATAGGAGGAGATCAGGCTGGTCATACAAGGAGATCAGGTTGGCCATACAGGACCTGCCCTTCATGAACCCACGCTGACTGGGCCTCATCCCCTTGTTGTCCCTCACTTGCTGCATAAGCGCATCCAGCATGAACCTCTCCATGGTACCGAGGTCAAGCTGACAGACCTCTAGTTCCCTGGATCCTCCTTCCTGCCCTTCTTGTAGATGGGCATCACACTGGCAAGTTTCCAGTCATCCCGGACCTCCTCCGTTAACCAGGATCACTGATAAATGAGGGAGAAGGGCTTGGCAAGTTCCTCCACAAGCTCCCTCAGCACTCTCAGGTGGA
Organism: Coracias cyanogaster; assembly: GCA_033124195.1. Classification (NCBI taxonomy): domain Eukaryota; kingdom Metazoa; phylum Chordata; class Aves; order Coraciiformes; family Coraciidae; genus Coracias; species Coracias cyanogaster. Next base: position 11,115 of record JAVSBS010020904.1, read on the forward strand.
TCCCATCCAGCCCCACAGATTTGTGAGCATCCAGCTGGCGCAACAGGTCACTGACTACCACTTCCTGGATTACTCTGGGCTCCATCCCTGTCTTGAAGCTCAGTGGGCTGAGTACCCAGAAGATTAACTCTCTGGCTATTAAAGACCAAGGCAAAGGCAGCATTAAGTACCTCAGCCTTTGCCTTGTCCTCAGTGACAATGCTCCCCCTCTCATCCAACAGAGAACGGAGATTCTCTCTGACTCTTTTTATTAATGTATTTCTAAAATTGCTTTTTATTATCTCTTGCCCCAGTGGCTGGCCTGATTTCTAGCTGAGCTTTTTTGCCTCTCGTGTTTTTTCTACGTGATCTAACTAAACCCTTGTATTCTTCTTGAGCAGCCTGCCTCATCTTCCAAAGGTGGTAGACTCTTCTCCTAAGTCCTGGCAAAAGCTCCCTGTTCAGCCAGGCTGTTTGTTTTCCCCTCCAGTTTGTCTTGCAGCACATGGGGATAGTCTGCTCCTGTGCCTTTAAGACTTCCTTCTTGAACCAAGTAGAGCCTTCCTGGGCCCCTTTGTCTTTCAGGACGTCTCCCAAGGAACTTTCTCGACCAGCATCCTAAAGAGGCCAAAGTCCTTCAGAAGTCCATGGTGTTGGTTTTGCTGCCCCTCCTCCTTACTTTGCCACAAGTTGAAAACTGTAATTTCATGGTCACTAAGCCCAAGACAGCTACTGACCGCCACATCTCCCACTAACCCTTCTCTGTTAGTAAACAGCACGTCTAGGAAGGCGCCATCCCTGGGGGGCTCGCTTACCAGCTGAGTCAGGAAGTTGTCTTCTACACACTTCAGGAACTTCCTGGACTGTTTCCTCTCTGCCATATTGTATTTCCAGCAGACGTCTGGTAAGCTGAAGTCCTCCATAGGAACAAGGGCTGCCAATTGTGAGGCTTCAGCCAACTGTCTGTAGAAATCTTCATCGACCTTTTCATTCTGATTGGGTGGTCTATAACAGACTCCCAACAGGATATCTGCCTTGCTGGCCTGCCTCTCCATCCTTACCCATAAACATTCAACTGTTCTATCCCAGCTGTTGACTTCTACACAGTCAAAACACTCTTTGACATAGAGAGCCACCCCACCACCTTTTCTACCTTGCCATTTCCATTTGAAGAGCTTATAGCCACCCATTGCAGCACTCCAGTCGTAAGAGTCATCCCACCACGTTTCTGTGATGGTGACAACGTCATGGCTGTTGTGTCACACAATAGCTTCCAGCTCCTCCTGTTTGTTGCCCATACTGCATGCATTAGTGTAGATGTACTTGAGTCAGGCTGTTGATTTCCCTGCCAACAGCTGCCTGCCACCCTTAGGCTCAACTCTAGCGAGCCCAGTTTCATCCCCTTCCCCCTTCAGACCTAGTTTAAAGCCCTCCCAATGAGTCTGGCCAGCTCATACGTGAGGATACTTTTCCCACTCTGTGACAGATGAACTCCATCTGTCGCCAGCAGACCCTGCGCAGAATAAAGCTCCCTGTGATCAAAGAACCCAAAACTTTGTGAAACCCGCCATGCTGGGTATCTCACAACTTCTGCCAACCTTGGCAACATCAGGATATGAAAAGCTGTGTCACCTTCAGTGCTTCAGAGACATGCACTGGGTCACCTTTGTGATACCTATTGAGTAATTCAACCACAACAAAAAATAACTAGTTTAACTGGGAAGGCATGGGGCAAGACAGCAGCTGCTGGTCTGCTTGTTTAACAAGAAAAAGAGACACTTCAGGGCGGTCACAAGGTAGGAGCACAACCTCACCTGCTCCTTCGCCTGCTTGATAAAGCCCTGGACACGATCCAGATGGGGCCGGTTGATGAGTGCTCCCATCCGTGTGTCTTCTAGAAGTGGGTCTCCAATTTTGATTTTCTGGGTGCGTTTCACCACCTCCTTTGTGAAGACATCCAGTATCTTCCTCTCCACAAACACTCGTGTGCCATTGCAGCATACCTGAGATAGCAGCAGAAGAGAACTTGAGCTGACTTTCCTGTTCCCAGAGATGACCCCAGTAAGCCAGTTTGCCAGTAGGATTACAAAAATCCTGCAGCCCGTGTGGAGATCCTAAATTTGGAACTGACAGAGCCCCACAGGGCTGTGGCTCAGCGCACCAGACTGGAACCTGCTGCCCCTCCAGAGGACACCAGCACAGCCTCTTCTGACCTGTGTGCACCCAACTGGAGCCCAGGGCACAGGAGCAGCTGCTCTGAGCTGGGTGCCGGGTGTTAAGAGAGGCTCCACATCTGGGAAGGACCATTGGCTGGGATACCCTCCTCCAGCTTCTGCAAGGACGTCCCTTCTGATCCCTTGTGACACTGCACAGGGAAATGTGTGCCAAAGTGGGAGCTTCAGGGCATCCCTCATAACGCAAGGCCACAGGCTGGCTCTGCTGCCCCATTCTCAAACCACCCCACCTCACCACGGAGGACCACTCCTGCCCCACAGACACACACCTCGCCCTGTGTAAGGAAGTTGGCCATGAGGGCTCCGTTCACGGCGTTCTCCAAGGCACAGTCCGAAAAGATGATAAGGGGGGATTTTCCCCCCAGCTCCAGGGTGACCGGTTTGATCCCTTTAGCTGCCATCTCCATGATCTGAAGCAAACAAGGACAGAAGAGACCAGTGACCTATTGGCAAAGGGGAGGCTGGAGGAGGTAAGAGACACCCAAAGGGACAGTACCTGCAAGACCCTTCACCAACAACAGGAGCAGCACAAAAGGCAAGCTGGCTCTCCTAGATGTGTTGGGTCTGGACTGGGGACAGTCTCAGAGGATTTGGGGTTTGTTTTCTTAAAAATAAAAGCAATAAAACCTGAGGAGTCACTTGCAGGAAGTCTGGTGCTCAGCATAAACTGAGGACAGCTCTAACTGCATCTGTGTCCCTGCACCCCACAGGTACGCAGGGAGTGTTCAAGGGGCAATATTTCCTCTTTCAAATCAGAATTTATTTCTAAAAGTCATTTTAGAGATTTTTAATTCTTGTGAGAATAAACTGAGGGTAAGAAAGTCACAGAAACCAAGCCCTTGCTTCAAACCAGTAGGTTGTACGCAGCTAAACTGCACTATTGCCACCAGAAATGCCCACACATTTTCCCAGTACTGCTCTATTTTACATACCCTCCTTCCCACTTCAGCAGCTCAGAGACTTCACTGCAGCCAGAAGAGCGAGCATCCAAGCCTGTGCCCAGTATGCTAACTGGAGCCCCAGCGCAACCCTGAATATGCAAGCGCCTTGCTCACACCCCGAAACACCAACTTGTACACCACCTTTACAATGGAGGTATCAACGCCTGCAGCACACCAGGAAGGCCAGCACTACAGAGCCCTTGTGTTCCTGAGCGCGAAGGTGCCTTTACCTTGCTGCCCGTTGGCACGCTACCAGTGAAAGAGATTTTGGCCACATCTGGGTGATGACAAAGTAACTGGCCTGTGGCCGCTCCACCCTGCACCACATTGAAGAGCCCCTTGGGCACACCGGCCTCTGTGAAGATCTCTGCCAACTTCACCACTGAAATGGGGGTGAAGGGAGAAGGCTTGAAGACCATCGCATTGCCTAGGGGAACCCAGACAGAGGCAAGGTTGGGTTAACACCAAACTGCTTTACTGGGGGCGGGGAGTAAAAAAAAAAAAATCAGAACACCCCATATAATGAGTTTGTCTCAACATGTCCCAGAAGATCCTCCCATGACAAGAGGGAATAGTTTCAGCTGAACACTATGACCAGTGAAAGGGAGGAACTGCACCTTTCTGCTGGGAAGGGCTGGGGGAGATGGGACTGCTGGTCCTGCACTATAGATATCTCCAGAGATCTTCCTCATCTGGTACAAAGCCAAGCAATCAGCCTTTCTCCTGATGCACTCCCACCCTCTTGACATCTGCCCTGTTCCTGCTTCCATTTCCTTTCCCTTACTGCCAGAGTAACAGCTTGAAGGTTCTGATAATCCTTTAACACCTCCTTCAAGGTAATCCCAGACTTTATCCCCCAAATCACTCTCCCTCACAAGATCACTTGGCTTCAAAGAGAAGCTTGCATGGGCAGAGGGTCTCCATTACCGCAAGCCAAGGCCGGGGCGCACTTCCAGCAGGCAGTCTGAAAAGGGTAATTCCAGGCTCCAATCCCAGCGCACACTCCGAGGGGCTCTCTCCGAGTGTACCCAAAGGATCCCCCAGGAAGTTGGATGTGTTCACCTGCAAAGAAGAACAACAACAGCAAGACGGTAGAGAAGAGCAAAGTGTCTTCCCGTCTCATCAGAGCCTCAGGGGCCAGCTCTCACTTTGACTGGGAAAAAGAGACAGGCAGCTTTTACCCCAGCAAGCTCACAAGAGGTATGCAAGTGCCCACAGAGTAGCACAGGATTAGGTAGAGAGCTCTGAAAATCCTTCCAAGATCCTTAGAAAAAGAAGTAGTCCACCTCCTAGAGAAATCAGCAGTGAAGATGGTCTTGTGCCATGGAAGTTATCAGGGAATGCAAAGGGCAGAGAGTAAAGGGCAAACTCCAGTAACATTCTCACCAGCTAGAGATCCCGCCAGCCCTGCATAATACTCCAAGCACTGCCACGATATGTCAATGTCCACTTTGGCTTCAAAGATGGATTTCCCGTTGTTGATGGTTTCCAAGGTGGCAATTTCATCTCTCTGCTCCTGTGAGAGACATGGGACAGCAACAATGCATTAAGAGAAACCTATGATAAAACTCCACAAGGAGACAGCAGCTTCCCAAGCACACAAGTTCCAGACAAGGCTCTGCCATGAGAGCTTGTTATCTCTAAAATGTACAGTCCCAACCAGTTTCCCTGTAGTGACCAGCTGCAGGGGAATGTCAAATAGGCTGGGCTTCACAGCTAGTCCAGTCTTGTTTAACATCCCTGTTTATCTAAAAGATGACCAAACGTGAACCGAGAAGCTAGCTGGCAAACAACAATTAGAATTCACAGAACTAAACCGGGAGGAACAGGAAAGAGCAAGATCAAAACAGAACCAGAGGACTCAGGGAAGGATGGACAAAGCAGCACAGCTGGGAAGCGTCCCCTAAGTTACCACCTCCCAAGCAGAAATATTACCCTGCTGCGGAAGTCTGGCAGAAGCAGAAGTTTGGCAGAAAGAAAAGAGTTTTCTCATCCCATTGTGGAAAGGTGGTCTTGTTTCTCTGCCTCAACGGGGATTAACTTTGATCTCAAAGAACATGTTATCTCACAAAGTTTGTGACAGAGCCAGCTTATTTGTATCCTCTCTCACGTGTATTATCTGGCATCCAATATAAGAACCAGCATTCCTAAATTTTTTAATTGCTAAAACAAGCCACGCTCCAGTCACGTGACAACAGTGTCCAACAAGCTGAAAGTTCAGCAATGTGGCAGTTACACAATTTCAGCTTTGAAATCATGTGCAATGAAGCTTAATCTTTGGACTCGTGAAAAGTAAATCTTGACTCGATGGCTACAGTTTTATGCCTTCTAACAGGATTAAGCAGCAAAGGTACACACCGGCCTTGAATAGAGTGTTAAGATCAAAGCCTCGCCCAAGGCAATCTACTGTCTCTTCTGATCAAAGGTGGGGTTTAACTCCTTTGGTCTTCTTGGAGCTCTGGAAGTCCTGACGGAAGACTCCAGTAGCCACATTAACCCACATGAAAGCTCAGAGTCAGAACCACCCCTCTTCAAAATGGGAGGTGAGCTCCCACAACATACCCGAATAATTCTGGCAGCCTCCAGCAGCACCCTGCTCCGCTCCATGCCAGACATCTGGCTCCATATTTTAAAGGCAGCCTTTGCACTCTGCACAGCCAGATCAACCTCCTTCTCCCCAGAGCAGAACAGCTTGCATATCACACGACCTAGGCACATTTTAAACATCAAATAAATGAAGATGGAAATATCAGAAAAGGGGCACAGAAGAATATGGTTTATCTCACATCAAAACCCAAAGACTTCAGTGCAGCCACCTGAGCTTACAGAACTTCATGCTGTGGTTCCAACTGATTTGTCACTGGCTGTAGAAGAGGTGCTGCAATTGAGCTGGTCTGAATTAAAAGACTGGTCACTCTCTACAGCCATGTTCTAGTTACTAATTAGCTCCAATTCTTACAAAAATCCTCTGCTTCCCACTGGGGTTTGTTATACTTCCACCACCAGCTGCAGGACTCTGTTACACATTCCTCAGCATAGTTAAACACACTTGAGGCAGTTCTGCTAAACCTAGGTACCTCCAATTAAGAAAAATTAATTAGTTTTAGAAATGTTTAAATTGTGTTCTTTGCCAAGATCAGAGAGCTATTCCATTTTTTTTTTTCACAGAATCACAGAATAAATACTAGATTGGAAGGAACCTCAAGGATCATCTGGTCCAACCTTTCTTCGTGAAAGCAGGGTCTAGAGAAGCTGGCCCAGACCCTACCCCGATTAATCTTAAGAGTGTCTAGTGCTGGGAATCTACCGGGTCCTTGGGAAGATTGAGAACAATCAGCCATTGGAACATTGTGAAATTTTGTTCATCTTGTGTACAATCAGAACCTCCCCCGGAGTAACTTGTACCCACTGTCCTTCATCTTTTTTATGTGACTCATTGTAAGAAGAGAGTCAGAGTTGTCGGAGAGAACTGCTTTCTGCTAAAAAGTTTGACGATGGGCCTGCCTTTGCAGGACGCAAGCCGCAGCCAGCAAACCAGCACGGCTGCCCGCAGAGCTGCCATCCGCTGCGGGCCGCCGGGAGGAGCCGAAGGTACCACGCTTTCGCAGGCAGTAACACGGAGGCAACCCCCGGGCACGGGTTTAACCCTCCCCACCCCACACAACCCCCGAATAGGCAGCGGGGTTACCTGTAGCGGGCTCATACACCTCCTCGGCCTGACCGCCGTCGACAGGCTGAACGCGGGCACCTGCCCGGTAGTTGAGGGGTTGGTGGCTGGTGAAGGTGCCGGTAGCGCTGCCGGCGCTCATGGCGAAGCCGAGACGGAAGAAGCAGAGACGGGGCAAGAGGCTGGGCAAGCGGGACCGCGCCAGCATCGGCCGCGCCGTCAGGAGAGGCGGGGAAGGGCCTCGGCCTCCGCCGGGGCCTTTTTACCTCAGGCCCGCGGGCCCCGCCCCGCGCCTGCGCGTGACCGCCGGGCTGCAGCGGGACCCGCGGCCCTGCCCGGCGCTCGGGCTCCCCCTGGCGGCTCGGAGGTCCCGCCAAGTGGTTTTAACGGAGCGGAGCCACCAGCACGGGTAGATACATAGTACCTGCCAAGGACCCCGTCTTGAGAGGTAGAGAAGTGAAGAGAGGCCTTACGCTCGTGGTTTATCTTTAAATAATCCTATAGAAGTGCCCCATGCTTTTTAGAACCATACAATCATTTAGATTGAAAAGACCTTTAAGATTTGAGTCCAAAAATTCGCCTAACTCTACGAAGTTCACTGCTCAACTATGTCCTCAGCGCCACATCTACACAGCATTTAATGGTGACTCCACCACTGTCCTGGGTAGCCTGTTCCGTGGCTTAACAACCCTTCCAGGGAAGAATTTTTTCCTAATATCCAACTAAACCTGCTCTGGCACAGGTCTTGTCCTATTGCTTGTTATATGGGAGAAGAGACTGACCCCATCTCACCCCAACCTCCTTTCAGGGAGTTGTAGAGCAAGATGATCTCCCCTGAGCCTCCTTTTCTCCAGGCTCAACGATCCCAGGTCCTCAGCTGCTCCTCACAAGACTTGTGCTTTAGACCCCTCACCAGCTTGGTTGCCCTTCTTTGGAGACTCTCCAGCCCTGTCCTGTCCTTCTTGGAGCGAGCGGCCCAAAACTGAATCAAGTATTTGAGATGTGGCCTCACTAGTGCCAAGTAGAGTGGGACAATCCCTGCCCTAGTCCTGCTGGCCACACTAGTGCTGATACAAGCCAGGATGCCTTCCTGGCCACCTGGGCACACAATTGCTCACCTTCAGCTGGCTGTCAGCAAACACCGCCAGGTCCTTTTTCACCAAAGTTTCCAGCCACTCTTCCCCAGGCCTGGAACATTGCACAGGGTTGTTGTGGCCCAAGTGCAAGACCCAGCCCTTAGCCTTGTTGAAACACATACAACTGGCCACAATTAGCAAGAATTAATCCAATATTTAGTACTCAGTAGGGTACTGCACATGCTCCACACTGCCATCAGGCGTTTCAATTATCCCCTTGCACTGCATCAAGTCAAAAAACTTCCAGTCGGAGGAACTGGATGACAAACCTCTGGTCACAGAAGCCTCAGGGTAGTATCTGCTCCAGGATAACTGCCACCCTCAGCCAAGGGTGGCAACAAGATTTATTCACCTCTTTTAAGCTTGGTGAGTAGGTTCCAGCCAGCAAGACTGATCCAGGTAGTTACTTGGGGAAGCAGAAGACAGCATAGGGAGCTTCCTGGCCTAAAGAGGAAGCCTTTTAAGATACATACCGCTAATCAGTCTGCTTAGCAGTAAACTAAGGGGCACAAACAAAACCACTGCTTTTGGAACCACTCAAGCAATAAGGGGCTCAGTAGCAGTGGATGGTGCTGACCTCATTTGATAGTTTACTCTGGTTTTAAGGCCAGGTTTGTTTCTGTAATCAAGCAGATTCTGCCTAAGCAAGCAACTTTTTCAGAAGTTTCCGTAATGCTGGAAGTTCTGCAAAGGAAGAACTAAGAACACTCGCTTGCCCAGCTCCCCACAACACAGGAGTACAGCCAGTATGGTTAAGACAAAGGAGAGTCACTTCACGGTGAGATCGTTCTGTATTTTCCCAATTGCCTACTTTGCAGATCTCACTCTTGCTCTCCAAGTTGACTTCCATGCTGTGAACTCAATTGACTGCACTATATCAATGTATTTCTACTTGTCCTACAGCACAATTAAGAGACATCTAAATAAACATGCCCATGCCATTTATTTCTCAGAAACAACAGAAACAAAAGGTCAAGTTATCTTCTGAGAACTTTCTTGGTTTGATGAGCAAACAACTGCTGGTAGAATACTCCAAACGGAAGATGTTTCCAAGACGGAGGTCAATACTACACAGGCTGGTTTGAGACCTGATGCAGAATCCCATCTTGTTACCTCCCAAAGGTAGTCTTGTGCACTGGTCAGACCTTCTGTGAAAGCCATGGATGTGCTTTAGGAGAACTTCCCTGCCTGAGGTGGTGGGCCAAGGAAGCCCCCTGCTTGCTTGGTGGCAGCCCGGGAAGGGGCAAGACCAAGCATCTTCTGGATGTTCTGCAAAAACAAGAAGAGAGGAGCAGGATAATGTCACAACATGATGAGGGAAACCTAGAGGAAGAAATCCCAACTGTGCTTACAAGAACAATCTTCCCACTAGTTTCAACGCATACAGGTTCTCACGCACATAGCCTTACTGGTCTGGCTACTACACATTGGACCTCTATCCATACACATTAACCAGACAACCACCCACAGTAAATAGAATGAGAACTGGGCCACCCTCCCCCACTTCAATAAGCGCCTTCTGATCATTAGATCCGCATTTTGGTTGAAGGTTCTTTTCTATGTCCAGCTATACTCCACACCCAGTCAGTTGGCAGGTACCTCATTACCGTCTTTGCAGACGAGTTGGTTTAAAATCAACCTACAACAGTTATCTTTGCAATTTCACCACACACACAGGAGCAGGTTACTAACACTTGCTCACAGGCAGGACCAAAGCAGCCCTCAGTCTTCCTAAGTTCCAGAAACCACTGGGTCTGCAAGCTGGTGAGGAAGGCTCTCTCCTAATGCAGCCAGAATCTGGGTCAGCAACATGGCAACCAGAGCGTGTGCCAAGTTCAAGCCAGCAGCTTAGGCACAGAATTAACATGAATGCTAGTGCTGCAGGCAGAACAATGGTTCGGTGGAGACGTGCAGTATAACAGGACATATGTAGCAAAACCCCAAAACTGACTATTGAGGTGACCTCATCTGCATCTGAGCAGGGTGTTTCAGTGGGAAAACAACAAGGACAGAATTGAGCAGCAGAGCCAGGCGCTAGCTAAAAACTCAAAGCAGAATATTTAAATTGCATGTTTTTTCTTGATTTTTTTGTGAAATTCCTTTTAAATTTTGAATAGTGCTACTACAAAGAGCTACCAGTTCTCCCAGTTTTGCACTTCACTGTAAATAGCTACAGCTCAAGATGCTGCTCAGGCAGTGCTGGCAAAACAGGGACATACGACATGAGGGAAAGAAGAAAAAAACAGTGTCCTCCTCATGTCACCAGCTGAGTCCTAGTTATCAAGACAACAAAAGAAGGAAAGAGGATTCTCTTCAAACCTGAGTGTCCTCTCCAAAATAACTGTCAGGATAGGTCAGATAGCAATGCCCAAGCATTCTTGAACTTCTTGATCATGGAAAGAAAACAAACTCGGAAAAGTGGATAAAGCTTCATAATTTGACAGTAGCCAAAAAAAAACCCCAAACAACCAAACCAAAACAGAAAAGGAAGGTTTCAGTCTGTACATGAGAATGAAAGTCAAGGAGGGGAACACTTGAAAAGGAATTACATCAGGTTTAGTTCATGATCTACATAAATCAGAAACTGGTTGACATTTAGCCACTAAATATATATGAGAGCATTTCACTGTGGGAGACTCCTTCATGTGGTTCCTCCTCTCAGAGCTTCCTTAGTTAAGAAATGGGTAAAAAGAAGAAAATAAAAGCAGCTCAGGGACAGATTCATCAACAGCAGAGGGTGCTGCAGAGACAGGCAGGACCAGGTTTATACCAGCTTTGTACTGGCTCACTCATGGAGCAGAGTATAGCTTCTCACAGAGCATCCATGGAAGCAAGGAAGCATACACTGCCTCCTTCCTGTTCCTTTAAGTATCAAGTGAGAGCTATGATGCTAAAGTTTACTCCATCTGCTTGAACGGTTCCAAGAGGAGGAGAGAAGACAGCTTGTCCGTATGTGGATTCAAGACTACGGCCACTCTCCAGCGTTGTCCTTCCACAGTAGTCCCCCCCTCCTTGCTGTGGAAGGCAGTTAGCCTCCTGAACTAGCCACGAGGCAAGTTTTGCTGGACAGCAATCCTGAAGCCTTCACACCTGGAAACAGCAGGGCTGAGGCAAGGTCCAGCAGAAACCTGGCCAATCTGCTGTGGGCCATTTGCACAAGGAATTCCGCAGAGTCCACTCACAACACAAACAAGATGATCACCTTCAGGAGCAGGGAGGGAAGACTGTAAGACTCAAAGGATCAGAAGAGCTCAGATGAGGCTCTTGGAACTTTCCTCAAACGACTGCAGGAAGGACAGGAGCTGCTTCTGCTTTTGTCTTCAAGCCCAGAAGAGTCAGCAGCTCCCTGCCCCAGGATCAGGCTGCATGGGAAAGAACGGTCCTGGTAGTAGGGATAATTGCTGGCTCCTCTCCCCACTGGGAACACATTTCAGAGAGAAGCAGCCTAATCTACAGTTCAGGCATGTGCAAAAAGGAAGCAAAGAGCAGGGAGTGCCTGAGGAACAGCAGCATATTCTTCTTCCCAGACAGCACAGGTGAAGGCTGAGAGCTCAGAAACAGGAGCAGGGACAGAGGATGTAACCCTGACATTATGCCTCCCACCCAGCCCAGCAGCATACTTTCCCAGCTGAAACCCAACAGCTGAAGGACCCTTGGAAGGCCTCTCCCAGCTATCCTCTTCTCTCCAAACAGGAAGGCAGGAGGAACTAGGGGACAGGATTTACGTGCCAGGGAGAGCTGGGAACAGCGCAAAGGAAGTTACTCACGACAAGTTGACTATTTTTGGAGACGCTGGCCAGGTCACAGCCAGCAAGCTTCCCAGTCAGCATTTGAAGAGCTTATTGCCCCCACATGCCTGAGGACCACATGAAGAGACTGCCCGATGCTGCTACTGCCCATCCCACTAATGTAAGTTTCATCACCATCCAGTTGTCTCTCCACTCTTACATGCTCCCCTGCATTTCTCTCCAGGTCATTTTTCACACACACAAGAGTTCCTCTACTTCTGAGCTCCACAGGGGCATCTCTCTTCCCTGCTTTTGATCCCTTCACAGGCAGCTCCAAGGTTTAAGGATAGGCTGAGGAATACATGGTTGTCTTAGTTTGTTTGCAACCTGTTCTCTGACTTAGGCTATATCACTACTTCTCCTTGTGTCAGCAGCATCAAGCCAGACACTAACTCCCGTAGTTTTGAAGCTGACCTCTTCTGCACACAGTGAAACACAAAGGGACACAAAGGGTCACAAAGCTTTCACCTCCAAGGTCACTGAAAGCATGTCTTTGGCACCATTTTAAGCCCTTAATTACTTTCTTCCCCTCTCCACAGGCCTCTCACAGCCTTTCAAAGTCCTCTTCCCAATGCTGTTATCACATAAGTTACTTCAAATAGTAATAAAGCCAGAAGCAGGACACCAGCAATCACAGCTTTGAGTCCTAGCTTTCGCACAAACTAGTGCGGCTGGTCTCCGCCCTTCCCTCCATGTAGCAGGGAGGAAGAAACTGAGCCAGCTAAGAGCTGGAGAACAGCAGGTACAGTTAATCACATAGATAAGGCAACACTGTGAAGACTGCAGTCCAACAATTCCGAGCAAAGCCGGCCTTCTCCAAAGCAATAAAGTAAGTTCTGTCCACAACAGAACCATCAGCCGGAACTCTCAAGCACAAGGGCAGTTTTTTCTTCAAGAATTTCTCTTGAAAGCTCAACCCACTGCAAGCAGCTCGGCATTTCTGCCCAGAACCAGACTGGAGCACAGCTCAGTTTGTGGCATCTGGTTTCACAATAGGAAATGTTGGGAAGTGCCCAGGACTAGAACCAACCACAGGAATTATATTTTTGGACAAAAAAAAAGTCCAGGGGGGATTTTTCAGCAAGGGAGTTCCCCGATCAACCCACTCAGTGCAGAAAAATCTTGCTGATGGTGCTATTTAGTTTCATATAATAATCTGTAACATTAGAAAGAGGGGACTTTTTTGTGCAACAGGTAACAGAGCAGCAGCAGACAAGATTGTCTGAAGGAATAGCATCAGACCATGGCATCCCAAGAATTCAGAAAGATGATCTTGAGAGAGAGAAATATCTCATTTCTTTCAAAGCAGCACTTTGACACTGCTCCAGTTACTGGGAAGTGAAACAAGATTTGTCTTGCAGCAAAGAGAATAAGGAAGCCCCTGGCCTTTGGTACTCTGAAGCTGGCTCTGCTTCAAATGAGGGGTGGGCCAGATGACCTCCAGGTGACTCTTTCAACAAACTACAATTAGTTATTTGCTTTCAAATAGAATTGGACACAGATCCATTTAAATACAAGCACCCAACATGGAGGGCTACAGAGAACTCAATTTATTAGTGTGTACTTTGTGACTAAAGGCACTATAATTACGCTGCTCCATCAAGCTCATCCAACCTTCTGACAGCAATTGGCATAACACACCACTTCCCTTTGCTGATCTACTTTAAGCCTTCCTAAGTCCCTTGGCACCCCCAAGGAAAAGCAACAATTCGGTCAAGGAGAAAAGCAGCAAGAATTCAGGAAGTGAATAAAATAAAAAGGAAATACCAGTCACATAAAAGCAGATAATTTGCAGCTGGTTGCACCAGCATTCATCAAGCCCTGAGAGTCTATTAGTTTATCCCCAGCACTCTCTGGGAAGATTTGGCAAGTAGACTTCTGGTTACACTGAGAAAGCCCACTGGTCCTCACCAGCTATTCTACCACTTCAGCTGCTAGTGAACCTTCCTGAACAGGCACCTCCCTTATACTCACTGGTGCTACTCTTTCCAAAAGGTAGGGTCAACCAGCTTTGCTGGGGAGCTGTGTGTAGCCCACTCTTGGCTTATCATATCAGACCCCCTTTCTGTGTCACATCCCTAATGCTGGGAAAGGCTCAACACCAAAGGTAAAGTTCTTAAAACTGAAAAAAAAATAAAAAAATCAGGCAGTCAGCAAAACCAGGAAGGACAAAGCCAAAAGAAGAGGTTTAACTCTTTCCTCACTTTCTTGGCAAATGTATGAACTGGTCAAACTTTTATAGAACTTCAAGCCACAGAGGAAGTTTCCCCTGCAGATGCTACACTTCTCTTTTCTCATACTACTATAAAAGTCGTGATTACTAAGAAGCAGTACTTAGATTGGCTTCTGAGGGAGACAATCTCTTGGTATGGCCATCCACCAAGTTATCAGACACGCACACACAAGAAAGGACCCAGTTTCTGTCAATCTGTCCGAGCTCCCTGGTGCAAGTCTCCAGTCAAATCTTCCACACTGGTCCAGGATAGTGGTTGTTTTTATGATTCCAACCTAAAATTACTTTAAATATGAAGCACAGGAATGAAGGCAAAGACACAAACCTCAAACAGATCAAAGATTATACATGTCCATTATACTGGACAGCAGTAATAAGACTCCTCTTTATGGACGGAGATGTGCTTTCCATGCTCCAGACATGCAAGAGACACTGCAATGTACTCACCTGTCTGATAGACATTGTACAGAGAATGTAGAGGAAGATGAAGGAGCAGTCAGTGTAATCCTCACCCAGAAGGTTGCGGTGGGAGAGACCTTGGATATATGAGAGGGGGATAAATGGAAGCTTTGCCACCACTCGGCCATCAAATCTGGAAAAGAGAGCACTGGATCACAACTGGGGACAGTAGAAGAGTCTTTGGCTACAGAAAGAACAAGCGAGCATACTCAACAGTTCACCAGAGCAGGTAAAACCACATGGAAGAAAAAAAATAAAAATAAAAATTGTGCTGCCTTATCCAGCCCCACTCTGCATAGCCTACACCAAAGAGGCTAAATACACCTCTCAAAGCCCTCCACATCCAATCATCCACAGGGTAAGTGGGCTTCCCTCAGTAACAGTTTTGCCATACTCGAAGTGTTTCACAGTGATTTAAGTGATCACCTAGACAAGCTGTCAGTTCATAAAATCTTGGTGTTTTGCGTACTGGTGCATTTTATTTACAAGTCAAGTTTAGCAGATCACTTCCCAGAGCATAGTCAACACGACTAAAAGATGGATGATGATCATCCCACTGTATTGCAGTTACCGCAAGACTACTGTTATAAGAAAAACAGGATTTTTTAAGCAGAGCATAAAACAGAAGACGTCTTTTCCTTTCACAGAGAAGCTACACTTCTCAGCATAAGAAGGATGCATAAGAGAGCCATCAACTGAATGCTTTAATCCCAACAGTCTTCTCTGCGTTAGCTCTGAAGATGAAGGCTGTGCAGAGGCACGATGAGACCGCATATTCCAAGTGGGCTGTCCTGCTCCTGGAACTCCTCCAGGTTCACATTCCAGGGCATCAGGCAGAGTGTGAATTCTGGCCAGTTTGCAAAGATTTCTCCCAACCCAGACAGTTGACCCAATCGTTTGAAGTAAGTGTGTATGATGCCTCATCAGCATGTGCATATTTGGATGTTATTTTCTCGGCATGCACTGATTTTCTAACAGGTGTTTCTTGTTTCAAGAGATCCTAAATGAGCATTCTTTCCTGTGGAGATGCTTTCACACAGCTACAGCTCAAACACTAGCCAACTTTGTTTACATCTCACAGGCAGTTTGGCAAAAGAGCTAGGAACGGATGTTTATCTCCTGGTAACATCCCCCAGTGGCTTAACATTCTGCGTTATTCCTGCTGTGAGAATGACAAGTACTTCAGCAGTAGCACCTCGAGGTACCTGCTTTTAATTCCAGCAGGTTCTTACAGTTATCATGAAGGGTACTGAAACACACAACTCCGACTTGGAAGCCACCACCACTACAGATCTTCCTGCCCTAGCGTACCTTTGTAAGCCACAAGTCATTCAGCTGCTCGTCTTTAGTGCAGCATTCTGCAATTTGGGTGTAAGTCAGCATTCTTGACACTTACACTCCTTCCAGAATGGTCCATCCTGTTGCCTCGTTACTACTGAGACTCTGAGAAAGGCAGCCAGTCATCACAGTAATTTCCATTTGAGCTAGGCTGGCACTTGGCAAAGGTGAGGTGCCCAGCCACAGAATAGCTGTGCCTGCACAGAACTTGTCCAAAGGGCAGCACATTGTGCTACTTCCATGCAACTCCTGCTCCTTTTGACCCTGAGAGCAATGAACTCATTCAAGAACAGGAAAGGCAAGCAAATGAGAATACAGCCATTGCAGGTGTCAGCCACCCTTTTCTTCCCACACCCACAGCACCTCCATGGCTGACCTGGCAATGGCAGCTTCCCAGAGGGAGCCTAAGAGCCTCCTGAGTTCCGAACTGAAGTACTTTCCTCCTGAGACAAGCAGCTGCTCTTTATGTTGCGTCAAGAGAATGACAGTGAGAGAGAACCAGCTCTACCAAATCATTCTATCAGCTTCAGACACTGCAGGTACGACCGACCAACGCTGCCACTCAGATACAAATGCACCTTGTGCTGAGATTAGGAGCAAAAATTCGACTCTCTAGCCCCAAAGGCCAGAGAGCCAAAGCTTTAGATTTTAATTCTATAGCCTTGGCAATTAGCAAGAAAGCTATTTCAATTTGAACAATCAATCAGGGAGCTCTCTGGATATTCCCGCTATTCATGTTCCCTCTAAAAAAAGAGGCAGCTAAAGGAAAGATATGCCCAAGAGCTTCAAATCAACTCTGTGTCTAGTAGCATGGTCTCTGTGGGCAGCAATCCTCCAAAGAGGAACAAGACAAGTAAACTTGGTGGCCTTAAAGGAGAAGAAACCAATAAACTGATATTTTAGGTTATTTATGGAAGGAGGAGCCACATAGGATTTCACCAAAATCAATTCCTTCCTAAAGCACTTAATGAACTTAAGAGACCTGTAACACTTGTCAGTTGTAGCAGACTCTGAATAGCCTCTTCCCACTCCAGGGAAGTAGGTAGAGAAAGGTGGGGGTTTTTTTAGTTGTTTTTTTGAGTTTGTTTCAGGAGTAGAGGTGATTATATTGCACCAAAAGAGCTAGGAAAGCACTCAAAGGCCTCGGGTGCAGTGCTATAAATCCCCCCACTATGTGGGGGGGAATACTATAAATCCACACTGTGGGGCTGGACACATGCGTCAGAATGCACTTCCACCCCTGCTCAAGGCTGTAGTGACATGAGACATCAATGACTCAAGATTGTACCCAGATTTTAAAGTCTTTTAGCACTGTGCTGCTCTGTTCAATTTCATATCATTCCAGAGGACACTAGATGCTGAAGTATCTGACTAAGCCGAATAAATAAGAGTTCACATAGTGGCCCTTCTGTTATTATGTTACCTTTGTTTGCAATTTATCCACCCACAGGTCTGTAGTAAAATAACAATTGACTGTATCCTGGGGACTGACAGCACAAAAGCCAGAAGTTTTGGTGCCAGTTTTGGTGTCCTGTTTGCAGGACAAGATGTCAAACAGCCTCCCAAAGCTTATACTAACCATATTCACACCCTCTTCAGATTCAAGAGGCAAGGGTAAGTTCACATTTGAAGACTGAATCAAGTTTTAAAAGTCAAGCACAGTCTTTCAGTCTTACACATCTGAAACCAAGCTGTCTGTAACCACGGATACCAGCTTGGGCTTTTTTTGTCTTTTTAAAACTAGACCTATTGCAGGTCATTCTTAAAGCAAAGATTAGAGCCTATGCCTGAAACCTGTTAATATCTTGACTCTGATTACCTTAAGTAGGGCAACAAACTGCAATTTTAGCTCATTTCTAAGGGCAAAGGAGCTGACCTAGTTTTGCATGCAAGAGCATTCTTTAGTCACACTATTATAGCAAAGCCAAAGAAGCTGGAGACTGTAGCTGCTTGCCTGACATCTCCAAAACTCACCCTAATCAAGATGTTCCCAAGCAGAACAGATGTTAGTGTTGTGGCCAGATTAAATGCCATTTGTTCGATTTGATTGCATTCAGCATGCAGTGCTCCTCTAGAGCAGAGCACGGGTGTGGTGACAACACAAGTGCATCTTTGTCATGGTTCTCAGAGGGACTCTGTCACTGTAACACTTTGGGTCATAGAGGGAAGGTGGAGAATATATTCACCATGGAAATTTAAGTTGATACTTACATGGAGTTAAACATTCCCATCAAGGCAGTGAAGCAGAAGCCAATGGCAAACATGGATTTCATTCGAACCTGCAATCAAAAAGATTAATCAAAACATGCCTACACTGAGGGATTTTGGGTACACACGCTTAAGAACAGGCTTTGTAC
>JAVSBS010020904.1:29276-41046 GCA_033124195.1 Coracias cyanogaster
ATGACCCAGAAATCCAGAGGAATTGTGAAAGTCACTGGAGAACACCCAAAGAAGTTTGGCCAACAGCTGGGTACAAAGGCAGCCCCAGAGTGGACTGCTACTGTGAAGAGCTGCTTCAGAGAAAAAAAAAAAAAACCCTCAAGAGTTGTCCTGTTACCTTCCACAGGTTTGGGGGGGTTTTTTTGGTCTTTTTTCTTAAGCCTATACCACCAATCAGCAGGGAGTCATTACGGAGACAGAATTTACAAGTCAGACAAATTAATTCTACTTTGAAAACATCATGGAGACCTATAAAGATGAAAATAGACAAGGCTGGGCATGAGATGAGGCAGTAACTGCTGGAGAACTCCGTGGCTCATACTAACATCTGTAGGTATTAGAGATAATCCAGAAGGGCCTGTCAGGAGGAAAAGTTTGCCAATTAAACAATGTCTTTTTGTTGGAAAGCTGACCAAAATCTTCAGCAGTCAGGAACTGGCTTTATTTTCTTACCATTGACAAGTCTCTGTTGTTATTCTTCAGCTTCTCTTCTTGTCTCTCTGGAAAGACAAAAAACAACAACAGTTATAATCAGTTATACCAACATAAAAATCAGAGTGTTTTCATTTCCAGGAAGACTTAACCTTCTTGGCTCTCCAAACAAATAACACTTCCAAAAACAAATCCAGCTCTCTATGCCAGACTGTATAAAGTGAAAAACCGCTTCTCCATCACAGCAACAGGCAGCAAAGCCGGCACAAAAGAGGAGGAGGCCGGAATCACACATTCAGCACTTCTGAAAGAAATACACAGAATGTCAAATTTGCTAACTCAACTAACTCGCAGGGTAGCACGAGCAGTGTTGCCAGAAAACAAAGACAGTGCCTTTCCATCATGCTTCCAAAAGAGAGCAGTCTCAATTTGCTGCACACCAGGCTCACCATTATAAATACATTATACTGCAATTTCATTTTGGAGGTGTCAGAAGGGACTCCGAAACCGTGCACAGAGCCGGGAGCTGCACCTCCACAAGTGTAACATCCTGCTGGCCTTAGGAAGGAATTTGGGACCCTTGTTACACCTAAAAGATTCCCCAAAGAGGAAAGACATTTTCTACATTAATTTCAGTAACACTTGTATTACTATGCTTTGCAGAGAATAATTTAAGACTACTACTTTGGAAATTGATTCTGTCCTTAAGTTATCACTAACATCAATGATGCCCAGTTTTCTGGCGTGGTGTTTTCCATGCCCCTCAGAGGGCTGCTCTAGCCTCAAGCATTATCCACCACTTGTCACCTTTCTTGTCCCACATCCCCATTGTCTCTTATCTACCATGCTCCTCTCAGACTGAGGATCCAAAGGGGCAGGCAGGGCTTGAAAGGCACATGTAGGTGAAGATGTGAATGACAAAGAAGTACCCAAAGAGTGGCAGATGCAGGACTTTCAAGAACGCCAGTCATCCAGTAGATGCCTGCTGAAGTTTCAGTACAAGAGGCCCACAAGGGACTTGCAGCGAGTGTTGTGAAAAGCAAGAGCAATACTCCTGCCCATACTACTTCTTAGTATCTTCATTGCTATTTTCAGTTGCTCCTAACTACAACTATTCCCTCTGGCAGAAACTTCCCTGACACCTGCTTCCTGACCCAGGTGGAGAGTAGTGTTCTGGGACATTTCAGTAACCACAGGCCAGCTCTTTAGGAATCAGATTTGGCACTAATACTTGTTTTTTCCCCTGCTACATAACTAACCATCTATTTAGATAGGCTAAAGGTTACAAAGGGATGAAGAATGCAGGCAAGATCCACTGATAGACCTGATCTGTTTCTCATCCATTTCTACAAATTCAAATCAAACAGGCTCTGGGTGTCCTACACCTCACATAAAAGCTCTATTCCTGCCCAGGCCAGCATTTCACTACTTTTCCACACAGCAGGTTAGAGGCACAGGGAAAGAGGACTGGGTCAACAAGAAGCACCCTGGAGCCAAAAGTCTTGTTCTGCTCAATGCAACACAAACAATGAGGATACAGCAATACAGCAATATTATTTGCCAGCATTGAGGTTTTTTGGGTTTTTTTGTTTTATTATCTACCCAGCACTCATGGGGACTCCTGGGAACATCACTGTCTTTTCTTCTAGGAGAACACAGTAGCAAAGTTTAAGCTAACAAACACGCTCCTTAAGTTGAAATGACAGAAGGCTGCACCACGATGTTAAAGGTGTCCTGTTCCAGCAGCGTCAAAGGTGATTTAGACACAATATGACAGAGTTGGTTCACTTTATGCTTAAAAAAAAAAGTTTGGTAAGTAGGTAACACCAAATTAAGCTTTCCCATGCAACTTTCACCCTACCTCCTTGTGCATATGCATTGATTCATCCCTTATGTAACCAGGTAATATCATACACGCCCCTCCTGCCTTATTCTGTGTACATAACAGGTGACAACCGAGGCAGGTCTGTCCCACAGCTGTGACTTACCTGTAAAGCCTCAGCTCATCATTTATTTAACTAGAATGGTAGAATTCAAAGCAACTCCAGCAAAAGTAAATGTGCTGTTGCAACAATGCTACATCTTGCAGAAAGATTTGAAATCCAGTAAGTTACTTGGATCAGAGATTTTAAAACCAGTTAGGACCTCTGTGTCATTTTCTGGATGTCCAGCTTGACATTTAGGGACAGATTTTTTTCAGAAACACTAAGAATTCAGCTTTGCCTGAAAACAAATGAGACACTGAAGTTATGCAGCACTTAAAAAACCACGACAACAAAAACCAAGTCTCTGTATCTTAGACTTGGGCAGCAAGCATTACAGCAAACAAAATCAGTGGTCATTTCCTAAGTTCTCTTCTTGTTCCCTTTGTGCTTTGTTTTTCATCTGCAAAGCAAAATTATTCCAGTGTATCTATAAAAAATGGTGGAGCATCTGAATTCCTCAGATTCTACCGTTTATTAGTTTAATTCAAGCACAAGTAAAATATTATCTGTTATAAACACAGCTTGGATTGTGCTCTGCAAAAGTCATTGCCACATATTCAAAAGTGACTATATGTAAGAGCAGCACCTAACATTAAAAAGTTGCCTTATCCACCAAGTAGTTTTCATCCCATGCAGGGATTACTCAAGATTAAGAACTGAAAATGCACAAGAGGAAGAATGTTGGCTCCCGTCCCTTCAAGAGTCTAGCGATAACAGGTTTTGTACCTAGGAAGAACTGTTTGAAGATATGTTTATAACCATTCCCAAGCTTTGTACAGATCAAATGACTAATCCAGCTACCTGGTGTTACAGAGGAATGAGGAAACCAACTCCCAGGAGCTCCCAGAAGTGTTCCTGCCACAATTTCTGTAATAATTTAACTGAGCTTTGTTGCACATTTTAGAGTCCTGCAGATAATAGAACTTTCTAAATCTCATGTCCATTAGACACCTACACATTGTTCTTGCATAGTTCGGTACTTAAAGACTTACCTTTACCAGAAAGGCTTAAGCTTATTGACAATGAAAAAGAACAGATAAATAAATCACTACCTAAAATTGAGCAAAACTAAGTTATCCAACTTGAAATAAATCTAAGCACAGTTACACTTAACATGCAGAACTCCTTGGGCTCTGAAGTGTTCAAGTGAACAACAACAAAAAAGAGCTTTGACAACAGAAGTTCGTAAGTCATGGATATGATGGTTCAAACTGGAGAGAAAGTCAACCAGTTCAGCGAGAAGTGCTGCTCCTGTCAGTGATCCCACTCATCTCTGCATTTGACTAAAACCAGTAGGAGGCTACATGCCTCCTGTGTTGGAAGAGTAAGGCAAAACAGTTCATATTCCAGCCACCAGGCTACAAATCAGCTCTAGTATCCCTTTATAGTTTTGAAAAGAAGGAAAAGATAATCACTCCTGCAAGTTTCTCAACTTTCCCCCACTCTCGGGCCACAGCGCTCCTCTCCCAGTCTTACCTATTTTCTTTTTCTGCTGTCGGCCTGCTGATTCAGTGATTGTTTCCTTCTTCTTTTCCACTGCCAAGTGAAAAGAAAGATATTCCATCATTTCTGCACACCAAACAAAAACACTTCTTTCCTTTAGAGAACAGGCGCACAAAAGGAAGCCAGGTACAACTAACAACATATTCAGAATCAACAAGTCATGAACCACCAAGACTGACTACATCAAACACTTAAAAATAATTCTAAAGAAAAGCAAAACTCTGGGTGAGATATCAGAATAAAGGGTTAATTTTGAACTCTGTTAAGAGCCCATTACATTGTTAACCGAGCAGTCCGGGGCCAATTTTGGCTCAAATGACCCTTGCTGATTTATCATTAATACTAGACAGTACTTTTGATTCAGCAAGTGTAATGAAAAGTGCTTTGTGGCAAGCTCTGCTCCCAATTATCTGCAGTGGGAAGCAGAATACAGGAGAGCCTGTGTTCTCATACATCCCTTCTTCACAAGCAGACATTCTCGGGGGAAATGCTGTCCAAGCAGTTGGCCACAGCCTCTCCATTCTTCAATTAATTAGTACTGAAGCATTTCCAATAATTTCAAGTAGGAGCTTAAGCTCAAAGCTACTAAAATCCCAAATCAGACACACACCAAGCATCTGCAACCAACTACCACTGCAGCAAAAAAGGCTCACAAAGCCAGCACAATGAACTTATAACCCTTGATTTTGGGTTAATGAGCTCATCTGCAAAAGCTCTTCTGCTGACAGCAAGAGCAGCTTTTTTGGAAGTAAGAGACGTAATTCAAGACATATAACAAGTACAACGAGAAATGAGGATGATATGGCATAGCTATGGTCTAACAACAGAGAGCAGCCCTTTTTTACTCTAAGGTATCTGTACTGTATCTACCAATGAACAGTCTTGGCTCCCCGTTAGCTCAGAGAATCACCGTAGAGATCCAAGCACTAGGGCTCTCCTCCCATATGAAGTACTAGCTCAGCACAGATCTTCCAGCCTTGATTCCAAGGCACAGGTGAAAAAGCCAGCCTTCCCATAAGCACAAGGATTTGTAGTGCTGCCTTCTGAAATGCCTGTGATACATGAGTCAGTCACAACTGCTAAGAAAACCACACTAGCCCCAACAAGATACCCAAATATCATCTCTTCCCTGGTAATGGAGTAAGACACTTTTTTTTTCCCCCAAAGAACAAGCATATCTCTGATGGGCAGGCCAGCACAACGGGAAAAAACAGGGAAGTCTGCTCAGAGGCAACGATGGAGAAAGGTGCTAGATGACACAACGCACCCAGTGCTCACAGAATGCTCTTTCTATAACCTTCCTTATGTCAAATCCAGCTCGTGGATTCCAGTCAGTCCATTCCAACCCTAGTGCACTTAACTCCATGGTCCCTAACTCTAAATCAAACTGGAGAGCATTGTGACTGTTTTCAGGCCTACCTATTGCTCCCAGCCCTAATAAGAGGGCTCCTCCAGATAGCTGAGCCTTAGTACAAGGCTGAGGAACTCTGCAGCCCTAATTCTCTTACACATTGAGCAGAACAAACAACTGCTAGGCTGTCTGGCAAGCCTGTCTATGCAAATGTATATCACAACATAGCAGCAATTCTAGCCATAGCCTTCAGCCTTGCAAATTTACCGCTACATTTACCCCAGAAGACTTGCTATAATCTCTGCAGCAGACAACGCTGTGCCTCTCAAACTAAGGACTGTAAGGTCTGCTCAAAGCACACAACCTGGCCCATTTGTTTTTGCAAATCCCAAGGATTGCTGGACTCTCATGGGAGAGCTCAAAGACCTCCAATGTGTTTTTTCCTGTTTCAGATGTGTTAGATAACAGTTGAAAGGTGTGGCTCAAGTAGTCTAGTTTTTGAGTTGTCTGTAAGTCATCAGGTCAGCCAGCTGTCCTGACAGGAGCACAGGAGGGGGAAACAAAAACATAAACCAAAGCTTAATTTTTAGCAATTCCTTATTCTGATTTACTTTTTCATTGTTGTTGGAGGTGGGGAATCAAACAAGGACGTTACAAACTAATTGAGATGCCTGAACCTCACATCTTTCTCTTCACAGATTACAGCCTAGGTATCAGGAGAACTATAACAATCAACAGCATTAAATTCTCACAGCAGTCATTAAGCCCCAGAGATTAAACCCTGCTAACTGCTTTCAGAGCTCCACAGCACAAAAACACTAGGACATTAAGTTTTCAACAGGGTTTCAACTACTTATCTAACTTGCTCTTCTGGGGCTAATTCCAGTGAGGCAGGCAGAGATGGCAACCCCCATCTGATACTGCTGCAATGACAAAAGCCCCTAATTTAGGACCTGTGACACAAGCACGACTAGACTTCAACTCTTCAGTTTATTTTGCCCAAGGGAAAGCTGGAATAAGCTAGACTGGAAAGAGCACGCTTTGATAATATTGTTCTCTCATGCACTAAGAGCGCTGACATCATTGTTGACATTACTTTTAAGTAATTGACATTACTTTTAAGGTAAAACCAGCTCAGGTTTGGCCGCAGTAGTTGTGTGCTGCCTCTTACTGCTAGAACTTGTGTAGAGTACACACAATAGAGTTTGAAAGGTCAGCTGAATTTCTCCTCTGCTTCTTGGCTTCTGATACTGACAGCTCCATTGAAACACTCCAAGCTCAGACCCTCCCATTTACCATTTCTCTTAATATAGGATTCATATCTTCTGACTGCTCATGCTCAGATCCCTCTTGCCTTCCTTCCATGTCCTTTGTTCAATACCTCCCAGGCCTCTCACTATCATCTCCACGGAAGTAACCTGGGACTTTTTTTTTTTTCTAACCAATTCTCTTTGTTTCCAGTTTACACTAGTATAATTTATTTTTCTATCAGCTGCTAGCTTAGACCTTTCTATCATGACTTTGTCTTTACTTGTAAAGCTTTCCTCTCACGGCATTCATTGTTCAACCCTAGTTCTTTCTTACTACAGATCTCAAAATCTCTACTGGCCTTGAAAAGCAGAAACTGCTTCTTTGAACTTACTTCAGGCATCTAAAGGAATCTACATATACAAATACTGGTTACTTGTCTTCAGAAAAAAAAAAAGCTGCCAGTACCCATCTCTTACTGTGCTTTGTTAAGAGAGGGGGCAATTCAGACAATGCAACAGCTCTTTGTACTAGCCTTCCCTCCAGAAAAAGACAAGAATTAAGGACAGAAATAAGTCCTCTGTGTACTGATTTGTGTAACCTGTGAAATTAGGCCTCTATTAAATCTAAGATGAAGAAAATTCTCTCCCTCAGCAGGAATTTCTCAGAGTACAGACTTCATACAACTTGATAGGATACAATGGGAACAGCAAGACACATTCTCTAATGTCTGAGAAGTACTTACATTTTTTGCTCTGTTTTTCTACTTCAGCCTTTAGCCTCTTGTATTTGTCTGTTCGGTACACTAGCACCCAAGTTATACCTGAAACAAACACTCAGCAAGTAACTAGGTAAGTAAAGACCTCTTGCAATAACAGGAATACAAATTAGCAAATACATACAAAAAATACACATCATGTCTACAAAACCATATCATACTACAGCAAAGGTATCACAAATCAGCAGAAAGCTGTATCATCATCCCCTTCTCAAATTCCAGGCAGCAATGGTGCCTATAAAATAAACATCTGGAAGTTACTGGCTATCTTATTGAGCACTGCTGCTTTGTGGGACTCATTCAGTTCCTTCATGCTCATTTACCAGCTGCTGTTCACCTTAAAACCAGCTGACTGAGGCAATAAACATCTCTTCATTCTGGACTTTCATAGCACCTAATTAAGGCCCGAGGAATAATTCCTCCTCCTACCAGGACCTGCCCATTAGTAGTAGCACATTTTGAAAAGGCAAATAGAGATACAAAGCAAGGAGAGACCTCAAAAGATTCTCCAGTCTAAATCCTTGCACTCAAACATAATCAAAACAAGTTGTGCCAAAAGCGCAGCACCAGTAGTTTGTGAATAGTTTAATCTGAGCTCCTACACAAAGCATTTGGCCCTTTATTTTCGTTTTGTTTTGACAACAGGGCTGTGCTGCTAAATCCTAGGGATCACCAGCGGCAGAGAAGGGAACGCTGTGGACACTTATGAGGTCAACACAACTTTGTGCTGTGAAAGACAAGGGGTGTGTACACCATCTAACCCCAAACACAATGGTTTGGGCTAGAAGGCAGGTATGCCATGAACAGGAACACCTCCCACTAGACCAGATTGTACAAGGCCCCCCATCCAACCTCATCTTGAACACATCCAGTGGTGGAGCATCCACAACTTCCCTGAGCAACTTGTTCCAGTGTCTCATCACTCTCAGAGCAAAGACCTTCTTCCTTACATGTATTCTAAGTCTACCCTTTTCCAGTTTGAGCCTGTTACTCCTTGTCCAACCACTAGAAGCCCATGTAAAAAGTCTCTTCCCAGCTTTTTTGTAGGCCCCAAGACGTTGGGAAGTTGGGATATAGCTCACTGCCAGGTAAAGGGAGTAGCCTCTGACTTTTATTACCACAAAAGAGATCTATCCAACTCATTCTTAAAAAGCTGCATCTATTTAAATTCCCTACCATTAAAAAACCCTTTTCAATCAGCCTGAGTCACCACCATTCCAAGTTCAGGCAAGTTCTTCACATCCTTCCCACAACAGCTACTGAAAACCACCAGAGCCCTCTTTCAGGCACACTATTTGCCCGCTCTCCCATAGACTTTCTCCTTCTAGAGGAAACATACCCAACTCCCACCAGTTTGCATCGTAGCCCAGATTTTGTTCAAGAGTTATTCACTGCTGTGCACAGGGGCGCCCTCCAAGCTGCAGGCCTCAGGTGGCCCCTTGGAACTGAACCTCGTTTCCCACCCTCACTACCCCGCTCTTACTCTGACACCCGCCCGCCCCGAAGTGACCCCAACCCCGCCCTTTAACCCGCTCCCTCCAGGCGCTCAGGGCTGACGCAGCACAGGCGAGGAGCAGCCTCCAGCCACCCCAGGCCCTCTTCATGCCTCCCGCGGCCGACACCAACGAGCCAGGAGCAGCCCCAAGACATCCCAGCTCTGGGACGGGCCCCACAGGGCCGCTGAAGCGGGGACGCTGCAACCCTCCCGCGGCGGCCCGGCACTCACCTTCGGCCAGCAACGCGGTGCACACAGAGATGAAGACGATGAGGAGGGTATCAGCGAACATGGTGCTCATGGTGGTGGCGCCAGCACCCCTCCCCCTCCTACCCCTCCTACCCCGGTAACGCCGCCGCGCTCCCGGAAATAGACCCCGCCACCCGGAAGCTACCTGGAGGGCACGTCGCCTAGCAACAGCCGGAAGCGACAGCCCGCGCTTCCGGGGAGCGACGCCGGCCAATGGACGCGGCGCTGGGAGAGAAGCCGCGGGAAGAGCGAGGGGCGGAGGAAGCGGGAGCAGGCGCTGCTGTGACTGGGCGAGGCGGCTGTCAATCCTGGCGGCGGGGCCCCGCCCCTCCCGCTGGCCTCGGGGAGCGCGGCCTGGCGCCGCTCCAGCGTGTCATGGCGGCGCGGTTCCCGCGCACGGGTGTCCTTGGGGAGCAGAGCCGGGCCCAGATGCCTTCCCTGCGGCCGGGGAAACCATCCTCCTGCCTCAGCACCCCATTCCGAGTCCCGCACACCTGGGCCTGGTGGTGCCCGGACCCTGTACAGGGCCCGCGGCGGGGTGCCGGCTGCCAGCACTGCCCTCCCCACCATCGGTGCCCCACACGGCTCCCTCAGGGCCGCGCCGAGGCCCTTTGCAGGGGCAGATGTGCAAGGCATATGCTTTTGTTGAACATACCCCTCACAGTCCTGAAGGAGTTGGCTTGGAGCAGCCTTCATGGTTTCTAAAATTGTGCCTGGGTTAATTTGCCCATGGCAGGAATGTGCTGTTAGCTCATAGTGACAGGAGACATTTTCTGGGATCAAATATTTACAAATACTGTTGCCTACCGTTCATCAGGTTTTGTTGTGGGGCCATCCTCTCATACAGCCAACAGCAGAATACTGCATTCAGTGATTCAAAGGGCTGGAAGCAGAGTAAATCTCACGTTCTTGTGTGTGTGTGTAAAATATTCGCAGGTGGGATGAGTAAGAAGAACACTAATGAAGACTGAAGTAACAGCAAGAATTTAGCAGACAAAGACAGAGCCTGCTGCCACTGAAGTGTGATGCGCTGTGGGATTACATGCACAGAGCTGAGTGAAAAATAAGGGAGGTAAAAAAGACCTGCCGTTGCCTTAAATTAAATGCTCCATTCAGAAAGATGTAGTTCAGAGAAGGCAGCACAAGTAATAAGCGAGGGTGTGAGATTAGACAGCAAACAAATCCTCCAGAGCCTGGTGACATTTGCATACAAGGAAACACGAAAGCCACGTGTGCAGGTGGATACGAAGTAAGTCAGGCATCACTTAAAGCACACTCTGTGCCTGAGGAAGGTCCCAGTGCCATCTCTGGGCACTGGGAACTTCCTGCAACATTGTGGGAGAACTAGGAGCAGAACCTGGCCATGAGCAGCAGGAGTCTGGTGGGAGTGAGAGCCATCAAGGAGACGGGTGAAATTAGGAAGGGTATTTCCATTTAGGGTAAGCAGCAGGAAGATATTAATGGCTGATGATGTAGCAGGACCCATGACAATGTTTTGTGCCCTGCTGTGTGCCACCTCATGCACCTGGCTGTGCTGTGTGCTATATTCCACCCTCTCTCCCTCTCTTTAGAGCTCCCTGGCTTTCCTATCTCTGAGACTGGAAATCAAACTATTTGGACATAGTTTCTCTGACACTGCTATGGAAAATGATTCACACGATAGCAGTTATCGATACTGAACATGGTCTTTCACAGAATACTTGTGCAGCAGAGGCCAGGCCAAGAGGAGACAATCAGCTACATGAACTCTTTCCTCTCTGGTGTCTGTGCTTTGAACTGGAGGTAGAGGTGACAGGGGCTCTTTGTGATTTCATCCTGTCACTTTGAATCACACCAGGAGCCTTATCAGCAGGTCTTTTTGAGACAACAGAAGGCATATTACTCTCAATGGCATTTCCTTTTTAAAACAGCATTCTGCACTTTGATCAACATGGAAAGGACAGATGAAGAGTTGGGAACAGTTTGATTCGATCTAACAAGCCTGGGACATAAGAGAAAGGAAAGCATTTGCAGGACACAGGAGTTAGGGGCCCGTGCAGTCTACAAACATTCTAGATACAGCAGAGGTAATTTCTGGAGGTATTTAGAGAGGTAACCTCAAAACCATGTTAGAGAGATATGTCCAAACAGATTTCATATACTGAAGTCTCCAGACTTCAGCTGAACAGAAGATTCAGTAAGTTGCTGTGCAGAGTATGTTGGTGATCAACAGCTAGGAAGAAGTGTGTGTAAAATTCTCAGGTAGGTTCTGAGGAAAGATGCCATCTAAAAATAACTGGGACTTGGATTTGATTCACGTCCGGTGTACAGCCCTGGCCTGGTTTCGAAAGAGTCATTAGTCTGATCTTTGCAAATTCTCTTTGTCTTCTGTATAAATAAGCCTTGAATATCCTTAGCTCATACCCCTTGAGGGAGCATCAAGAGAGATTTACTTATCCTGAATATGAGCCAGGGAGTGTCTAGGTGTCCAAGAAGGCCACCAGCATCCTGGCTTGTATCAGCACTGGCGTGGCCAGCAGGACTAGGGCAGGGATCATCCCCCTGTACTTGGCACTGGTGAAGCTGCCCCTTGAATCCTGGGTTCAGTTGTGGGCCCCTCACTCCAAGAAGGACATTGAGGGGCTGGAACGTGTCCAGAGAAGAGCAGTGAAGTTGGAGAAGGGTCTAGAGCACAAGTCTTGTGAGGAGCA
>JAVSBS010020905.1:0-99473 GCA_033124195.1 Coracias cyanogaster
GAGGTGCCTTTGCTTAGCAAAGGAATCCCACCCAATCTGTCACTCAGGGCTTTTCCCCCCAAGAAGGAAAAATGGACCCAAAAGTTTGGAACTTCCTGACTTCTCTATTTTGCAGTTCAGGCACTGCAAAATCTGAGCTTCTTGTACTCCGAGTCGTTACACCCGCAGTCTGAGGAAGCTGCGTGAATACTAACGCCCGAAGAGTCCTGTTGTCCAACGCCAGGGCCTCACTCAGGTAGATGGCTCCATCATCTCCTATGCGGTTTGCATTAAGATCTAGGATTTCCAGGGTTTGGTTCCGCTTCAGCAGTTCTCCCAAAAATTTCACACCATCACAGGTTATTTTATTACTGAAAGAGAGATACACACATTTTTTTTTAAAAGGTGCTAAGCAAATGAATTTCTAATGTTAATCAGGTCTGTGTCACTTAATAACACTTACCAGCTAAGATCAAGGTATCTCAGGCTGGAGTTTTCATACAATGCCTCACACAGTCGCTCTACACCAAAGTTTTTCATGTCGTGCTTGCACAAGTGCAGTTCCACAAGAGAAGAGTTAGTTTTCAACATCAGAGCTACATGGACTGTGGTCTCCTCCTAAAACAAGTTTTATTAAGCTGTACTTTAGGATGAGCTATGGTCTTGCTTCAGCGAGAGATGCACAATTAACAAGCTCTCCTTGTCAGTAGTGTTCTGTTTTGTATATTACAGCTTTGTATTAAAAATAAGCAGGAAACAATATATTATAATGCTGAAAATAAAATTAAAAGAAAAAAATACCAGGCAGATATTTTCAGATTTACAGTAGTACATACATCCCTGCAAATATCAGCAGCATCAGTTTTGAATAATTATATCTAATCAGTTTTCCTTCCAGTCCTCCTGCTCTTCAAAAACAGAATGTTTGATTTAGTGTTCACTAAAAGTATTTTGTCATGATGCTAAACTGTTATTTCATAAAAGGAAACATGATTGCTATGGGAAAAAATATGTCCTGACACTGTAAGACAAAATAATGCTGAAGTTTGGTTAAGAAAACAACTGAGTGAATACTGTGAGTCAAAAAGAAGGGAAAAACCCATAGGCCTCAGAAAATTAGATAAGAGTTGAAAGTGGGAACAATGGCAAAAAGAGTCTCCCACAGATACAGCCCAGGCTCTTGCTGGCCTGTATTTTCAATAGCAGTAGTTTAAGTTGACTTCTGAAACTGGGTTTAGGCAGACCAAGCCCTGTCTTAAGAGAAAGGAAACAATTTTAAACTGTTAAATTAACTTGTGGGAACTTAGGAAGATCTGGCCTTCATGACAGTTTAATTTCGTTATCCTGTCATCAGGAAAATATTGTGCCTACCACAGACACCTGACAACTGCTGCTGGTCTGGTGAAACCACCACCGCAAGCAGCTCGATAGCCAGGACTGCATGCAGAGGAGCTGCAGGCCTGCCAGGGAAAGCCCCGCAGCTCTGTGCACCTGGACACATCCAGCGTGGAGTGTCCGTCCCAGCAAACCAGCGTAGAGTGCCCATCCCAGCAAACCAGCGTAGAGCGCCCATCCCAGCAAACCAGCATAGAGCGCCCATCCCAGCAAACCAGCGTAGAGCGCCCATCCCAGCAAACCAGCATAGAGCGCCCATCCCAGCAAACCAGCATAGAGCGCCCATCCCAGCAAACCCTGCCTTGGCCGATTCTCTTCTCAGCGCTCGATTGTTTTGGAGGGTTTGTGTCTGTGTTTCGGCTAACAAACACATCACAGGTTTTACACCAAGGAGGTTCATTCACTTGTTAAATCCATGCCTCAGGTTCACACAGTGACAGAACGACCCCCCTGGCGCAGTGAGTCTGGCACACTGTTGAAATGTGCCTTTCTTCTCTGGGCTCTGGCAGTCGCCCACGTATCACACTGCTCAGATAAACAGCAGGCTTTTGTTCGGCCCCTCATTTCCTGCTAAACAGCACTGCTCCCGCAGTTTGCTGAGCAACACGTGAAACCCTCCATGCTGCGACAGCAGAAGGAATATACTTGGTTCACCAGCACCGAGTGGGCTTGGTTAGCCTATTATTTAACAAGTTCATATGCACCAAGAAAGACATTTTTAAACAATTAACCTTCTAGTTAACCCGGGGCAGCCTGTGACTGCACAAAGCTTGGCACAGAAAGAGTATTTCTGCAACGATTTACTTCACTTTGTAAGGAAACCCAGAGAGCTGTGCAGTTCAGCTGTCCATAAATACATCAGTGCTGACGTTACTGATGCTTCTCTCTTGGACCGACTTGCTGTGGCCATCTGCTTGCTCACCTCTTGGCTGTAGAGTAAAGGACGATTGAGGTTTATTGCTTTGACTGATTTGTTCTGAGTCAGAGCTGTTGCTATTGCTATTAGGCACTGCGGCCCCTGGAAAGGAAAAGAAATAAACTCGTTAGAGAAACCTACGTATAGATCAAGCTACCAAATTGCCATGACTTCTTAGAATTGATTCTCAGAAGCTCAAAAGCATCAAATGGGCTCAGATTGAAATACTATTATTTCCACCTCCACGTCCTCTGGAGAGATGCACGTGCAGCACACAAGTGCTTGCAGACACGAGGTATTTTCTGGTAATACTAATGCCAATTCCCTATGGAATAATAGAGCGGAATTAAACTGAGAAGTACAAATGACCAGGAGATCGGGCAACTCAGAAAATAAAAAGCAAGAATAATGCATCTCAAAAGATACTTGTCCATTTAATTCCACTGAATGTGAATTAATGCGGTACAGAGTAGTGAGTGTCCAGAATACAGGCCAGTTCAGATTTTTGTATTTCCTTCTCATCTGCTCACTGATTTATATTTACATTATTTTCCAATTAGGCTGTTCTACACCCAAAGCTACTCCATTTAAAATCAGTTTTCTATCGACTCCCTACCAAGCATAAACGTATTAAGCTTTCAAATAAATCCTACACTGGCTACACTTCCCTTGTTTATGTTTTCATAACACCCTTTGCAGTTTCTGGGAAGTGTTCCCCCTTCTAGTTTAGGAGCAAATTCTGTAATTCCAGGAAACAAAGATAATAATATTTTCATCTGAGCCCAGCTCTCTCCTTGCCTCCCAGTGACTGTCCTGCCTGTCAGCTGACAGTCAAACTGACTCCTTCTACCCAACACACCCTTCCTTATCTCCTGAAAAGATGAACACCCTTAACAGGAAGGCTGAGAGCAGCCCAGCTGAATTTCGCTTCCAGCTTAGGTAAAGCACCCTCCTGGAGGGCACGATACAGAGCCAAAATCTCCCAGGCAGGGAGAAGAGCCACTTCCACCATCCAGCCCCTCTGGTGTGATCACATGAGGACAGCACCCAACGCAAGGAGGTGGCAAGTTGTGCAAGATCAAACCGGGGGCCTTTCTACTCAGTTCTGCGCTCTTGTGCCCATGAGCTTTTGAATCAAACTCTGATAGGAGCCCCAGAGCTACGGGTCCGGGTGACTTTCAAGCATTAAAGCACCGCATACTTTAGAAGGAAAAGAAACTCCAGGGAATAATAAGTCCTTTCTTCAATATGAATTACGCAGGACTTAAACAGCATAACAAAAAACAAACAGGAGAAAGAAATCTTGGAAAATGTGAAAGCCAAGCACCTGAATTCCCAGAGACATAGTGGCTTTAGCATATCATCGCTTACAGCTTCGCAGGTGTTTTATGCAACATGCCTTGGCAAGTACACATTGCAATATTATATATTGTGTTACCTCCAGCTACCATAAAATGTAAAATCGACTACAACAGATGGCATTTTCCCCTCGTGAAGCACTGCTGGACCTTTGTAATACCCTTGAAAGTATTATGTCATGCTGATAATTTTACTGGGTTACTCACCATATCAGAGTCTCCAAGATCCAGCTTCTCTAAGGTTGAATTCTTTTGTAGCATTGAAGCAAAGAACATCCCACCTTTGTTTCCTATTTTGTTTCCAGTCATTCTCAAATGCAAGAGAGTTTCATTCCTCTAGACAAAATAAGAATTTAAAAAAGATAAATCAATTCCCTTTACATGGCCTGAGAAACAACACTCTCCTTTTTCCTGTGAATCCTTCTGGTGGTCACACAAAGACAAAACATCCCTCCAGAAGAATTGTGTCTAAGTGATAACACTGACTAAGCAGCTGGCTCAGGCTCCCCTCAGTGGAATCAAACATCCGAGAGTCTGGAAGCAAAACTTAAGTATTTGAAAACTTTTGTTTCTCTCCAGTTCACTAATTTCCCACTCATGAAAATAATCCAGGCAGATATTTCTGCCACAATTGGCAGCTGAAATGCAAATTATATCAAAACCGATTTCAATCTAGTAAGCGTATTTTAAGCAGGAATAATTTTGATTTATATTTCATAGTCTTTTAAACCATACAACCAGTTAAAGTTCAGTGGAGCTGACTGCCTTCAGTAGGACGATCCAGTGCAGAGTCAAACTAGTGCGTAAATCTTTGCAGGACCGAAGACTTCACTGGCAAAATAAAGTTCTGATCATGTGACAGAAAAGTCAGCATCTTTCCCTTCACCCTCCACAGAATTCCAAGGATGTGAAATACCTATTCACTGTTAAAGCCCTAAATGCAAAGCAGGGTAGGTAGGACCCTAGTCACTCATTTTCACGGAATATGGGTGCTTACAAAACAAGTAGTTCTGTGAGCAGCAAAACTAACGCAGCCTGGTTTTGTGTGGCTTTTTTGTCTTCGCATGTCCCCATTACCCTTTGCCCCGCTCCAGTACCTCGCTACAGCATCTCCTTCCCTCTCCATCCCTCAACAAGCCCCATTCACCCCCAGATCCCCCCCTGCCTGGCCGGGCAGCAGGAGCCCACACAGCCACGGGGCCGCTGGTCCCATCCTGCCACCCGCCTGCTCAGCAAACGCTGCCATGGGGCTGCACCAACAGCTTTGGGGGCCGCCTGCAAGCCCAGTGTTGTACAATCAACGGTGCAACCTTAGAGCTTTTGGAGGCCTGTCCAATTTAGTTGAAATCAGTTCAAAGACTATGAAGGAGGAAGAAAGAGCTCACGTGAGTCTCATTTCACAAACACAACAAATCTTACACACAAGCCTCATTTCCTTGGGAAACCACATTAGAAATAACAAACATGTTTTTATGCTGCTGCTGTTAGGCAAGGTTTCGAAAACATGTCTCAGACATCTTGAATCAAGACAAATATTGACATCAAGCAAATTTAATACAACCTTTTATTTAAAAAAAAAACAACAAACACTTGATGGTATTCTATATCCCATAGCATAGCTTTTTTTTCACGCAGAAAAACCCATCTGCGATAGTTGTGGTAATTAAGTGTTAACGGCAGCGCAGCACAAGTTTCTCTTGTGTGAAATCTGATTTCTGAAGTTCGCCTTGGGAAAACAAGCAATCCCTGTGCTACAGCAAAATGCTGAATGGGCCAAAGACAGAGGGCCCTTTCAGCCAGCTCTGCTCTTGGCAGGACAGCCAGTACTGTTCATCAAAAGCAAAACTATCAGCCTAGATGCCGTTGTCTAAACCTCCCAGACAAATACTCACATGGAGTGCTCTCGCTATCAGCTCTGCTCCACTTGCGCCAATGTCATTAAACATCAGGTTAAGGTACCGCAGAGCAGAGTTGTCCTTAGGAACAAAAAAAAAAAGCAGAAGGCAGTGAGGGTTTTTCCAGAGCACGTCTGCATTTTTCAAAAAGGAGATGGGTCATACATGTGCTTACAGCCTTTGCTGTATTTCAGGCAGCCCCTGATTTGGAAGAGTAGTTAAAAAAGCCAAAGTGTGTCAGATGATGAGGGAAAGGCAGAAAAATGCGGGGCTTACAGAAACCATGTAGGAACCCACGTGCTCAGCATGACCAGACGAGGCAGGCGGTCAAGCTCAGATGCCAACCTTCACGCATTTTGTGAATTTAGTGGCACCCCCCAAGCTCTAGGAACACAGGCACCAAGTGGCAACTCACCATTTCCAGTCTATATTCCAGTGCTTACGTGACAAAAAGGGAGAATTAAAGTTTCCTGTGTTCAGGCCTACAAAAAGGCCAACAGAGATGAAGTATCTAAAACAAAGGTCCTGGCACACTTGACACTACCATTACCTCCATTGTTGAATCAAACTGTAGGCCCCAAAACCTCAGAGTTTATTCCACAGTTCCTTCTTCAGAACACCCTAACTAAATGTCTAGCCATTTTCTTTCAAAAATTAAAAATCTCCCCAGAGAATCTGAGATTCTAGTAGGATGGAATTGGATGTGGAAGTAAAAATCAATGGAATTTTACCAAATCAGTGCATTCTTGTCTCCAATACATCACAGGTAAATATTATCATAGCCAAATAAATTACAAGTTGCTGAAAGATAAACATCACTTTGATACCTGGAGAAACGTTGCCACGTGCTTTGCTCCAGCATCGGTCAATACATTACACCTAAGATCTAAACCTGAAAACAAGGAAGAATGAAGAGTGTGACAAATGTGTGTCTACAATAACTGATCTCTTCTAAGCAAAAAAAAGTCAAGATGAACCAGGACTGAAATAAAGACTGCTTGTGTTTTCGCATACTAGCACAGCAATGTCAAACACACACAAAAAAACTCACCTGTGACAAATACAGCATTGTGTAAGACAGAGGCAAGAACTTGAAGATCATCATCTGTAACTCTCTGCACAGGCACTAGATGATTATTTCCAGCTATTTTTAATGTGATTCCTTTTGTCCAGCTGCTGTAACATAAAAATGTAAGTACAGGGAGAGAAGTAAAATGACACAGAAAAATGAATTCTCTCTCCAGATAAGAAGTGTACCTACACTTGCCTTCAGTGGTGCATTTGCACACAGTTAGCTCTGCCACTGCCTTTGGTAACACTATGACAGACAACATGATTCAAGCAGTACCTCAGCACTGTCCTTTTTGGTATTCTGAAGACACTGCACAACTGCAAGACCACACTTAGCACACATGCACAGAAAGCAGGAAGAAGCAAGATGAGAGGAAGGTGGATGGAAATAAAGACTATCCCAGAGGTTACCTCATCACCTCCCTTTGGCTTGTTCCCTTACCTTTATTTACTCTATCCTGCCCTCAGGATAAAAATCTAAAATACATGGTTTCCCTATGCCATATTGTCTCAGGTTTTCTCTTCAAAGGACAATTAACTTTGACTTCAGGAGCATTCATGTGAGGAAGCCCTACCTAGCCACAAAATGAGAGAGAGTTTGAGTAGTTAATACCTCAGCAGGACTCAGAGACGGTTCAGGGAAGCATTACCAGCTGGAAGCTAACTGGATGCAGCTGAGGCTTTTCAAACAGAAGCGAGACAAAACGAATGGAGTTAAGGTGAGTAGATGCTGGGTTTGGCTTCTCTAAGGGACAAAAAGGCACCATCCTCACCATTTCTCACTTTTTTTTTTAATTCACTGCTTGTAAACCTGCCCAGAAGGGATATGTAGCTGCAAACTTCTGTCAAGATGGTATCAGGATGAGTCAAAACAGAACTTCAGCAGTAAATGCTAATATTATTTGTGTTTAAGCCTGAAACTGCACAAACTTTCTCAGTGTTTAATTCCTTGTCCTGCCATCTCGTTTAAGGCTTTCAGAAGCATCTGAGACATGCTGTTTGTTATTTCCTTACATTATATCATTTTTATCGGCTTCTTGAAGCACACGAGCAATGAAGGGGTTTTCAGGTTGGCCCGAGTTTTGGCAAGCCTGCACATAGAGCTGGTGAAGATCTGGATGAACTGACATGACCTGCAGGAAAACAAAACCAAGTGTTACTGCCTCGTTACGGCAGCCTAGCAACATCACCATGGGCCCAAGCCTGTTATGCCAGGCTCTGCATAACAACAAAAATGAGTTCGGTCTGAAAAGGGTTACAACTGTTGGTACGCAACAAGAACAACAGAAAGATACAGACAGACAGGAAAAGCCCAAGGAAAAAATGTGGATTTGTGGACGCGTGTTTGATCCCCCATCGCACAGGATCTGAGCTAACTGAGGATTGATATCCATCCAGGTAGGTCCATTTTCCCTGTAAAGCAGAGAGGCCCCAACCTCTGCAGGCCTACCTGAGCGATCCCCACAGTGCCTGGCCCCTGGGTGAGCTCTGCCCCACGGCTGAGCTGGGCTGCTCCAAGGTTAATAATGTTTGGTACCGGAGCCTGTTTCCAAGGAGAGCATCCCAGGCCCCCCACCAAGAGGGAGTGGGGAGGGCAGGCAGGCCCAGCGCAGGGCCCTGGCAGGAGGCCCCACCACCGGCCCCCTGCTGCGTGGTGCTGGGCCCTCCCCACAGCGGAGGCCTGGCTGCCTCCGCGGGGACCTGAGTTCTGTCAGCTCACCCCTGAGTATTTACTTAGTGGTTTCTGAGGAGCCTTTGCAAAAATTTAATTTTAGATTAGCAGTTACTTCAAAGGTGCCCATCATGGTCCTTTCCACCAGCTAAACCCTCCTACTGACTTCACTGCTGCCCTTGTACGCGGGAGGGGGTGGGCTGGGATCCCATGGCTTCTGGGGCTCACACCTCAGTACTGAACTTGGAGCCAACAAAAAAGAAAATACCCTTGTGCAACATCTGAATTAGTCTGGAAAACCCAGCATGGGTCTCTCCCCAAGGCTGTTGCTCCTCCTTGTCCTGGTGACACCTGGAAACAGTCCACCTCTGGAAACATGGTGTCTTCCTGGCATGGTTATGGCAGCAGAGAAAAGGGAGATGACTGACAGCTGCCTCCTGGCTGCCACTTTCTGTCTCATCATTCCTTAAATGCCAGCTGATAGGTTTCTTCTGTTCAGACATCAGAGATGGGTCAGGTAGTCACCCCTTCCCACCTCTCGCTCCTTTGCTATCCGCAGCAGTACAAGTTTGAGGGTTATCCAGTATCAGACTCCCTGGCATCTCTGTGGCTCAGAAACCACTCAGTGCTACAGAAGAAGGTGCCACTTCTTCTGTAGGACTCTTCCAGTTCTACAGTCAGCACAGCTGAAGACAGATCTCAGTCAGTGTAAATCTAGGCCTTCAAGACTCAAGGACATTGCTTTGTCCAGCTCCGCTGACTTCACTAGGTCACCCTTTGAATTTGGCTGTTAGGGTACTGTTATGCCGGTTCAGCCATTGTCATTTTATGCTGCCATCAGTTGCCTCATCACACAGGCCAACACTAAACTCAGCAACATCCCCTCATAAGTTTTCTTTCAGACAGTCCTGCCATAAATTCCTGTGGGCCCAGCTCCTCCGCTGCCCACTGGACTCAATGGACAGAGGTGGCTCCTCAGTGGCCCTTCACATGGAAGGACACCACTGAGAGAGCTCAGCAAGATACAACCAGCCCCAACAGAAGCCGCACCCAACAGGAAACTCCTCTGGTTTATCAGCTCGTGGTTAATATAATCCTGGCCTCACCCACCACCCCAACCACAAGCACCTGGGTGAGGGCAAAGCCACAGGTTCTGCCTCTGAAACACGAAGCCAATAAGAAAAACAAAACATTCTGCTAGCTTTTGAGTCATTCACAGTTAACTCCAGCTCAGGGCCCACAACTCAGGCCCCAGCACTTCACCCTCTCAGCAAAGAAATATTTCCTAGTATTTCCACGAAAAAAATCCTGGATTTTGCAATAGCATTGACAACATTTCTGGAACTGACTGCAACCATTTTATTAGTGTTTATGAGATGGTTTTTCCTATTTTTGCCTTATTTCTCAGATCATATAGCTATGTAATACCTCCTATACTTCTTTTTGGTCTCATATTCAACCTTCTAATAATGACAGACAAACAAACCACTTTAAAAATAGAATGAGAAGAATCAATGGGCAATAGATAGAATACATTTAATTTGCACAGCGTACTGCTGCAAATATGATAAGCTCTGTAAAAGGAAAAGATACTCCAAAATGAAATGCAGAAGACAAATATATAGCCTCCATTAGAACATGGTTTCTGTGTCAATGCCTGCCTTCTGACAAATCACTACACAATATGAAATCCAGTGTAAACAGACTTAGTTTTTCACGCCCTCATTAACTATATTGCCTCACTGACTTCAATTTGGAAAAAAAAGGGAAAAAAAAAAAACCAACAAATCAACCAGCTTTTCTGTACCTGTGTGAGAGAGAGACAGAGAGATTCATGCAGTTCTCGTTCCAGGTGCGATTCTGGTGCTTCACACTCCAGCATAAATTACCATTGACCTAACTCACATTTACTACTGAAAAACTATTAAGACTGTGGTGAAATTCCTCCTACAGGTGAGGACTAAAGCTCTAGTATGACTTTGGTCATGTCACAACTTTGCTTTCTGTATCCAGTTATTCCATCCTCAACATCACATAATTTTAATGGATTCTGCAGAATTTATTCTCCCAGAGAGCATGTAAACACTGGATAAGAATTTTGGATGAGCTACGGCTCTTTTCCATTCCCTCTCACCCTGCTCCTATTTTAATTTAAAAAAAACCAACCAAACAAGCAAACAAACTTTAATAAACCTAATGAGAAAGATGCAACAAGTTTGAAGTTTCACTGAAGATTATTAGTGTTAGTTTTGTACT
The DNA here is from genome assembly GCA_033124195.1 of Coracias cyanogaster. Lineage (NCBI taxonomy): Eukaryota > Metazoa > Chordata > Aves > Coraciiformes > Coraciidae > Coracias > Coracias cyanogaster. Next base: position 10,543 of record JAVSBS010020905.1, read on the forward strand.
GTTCCGCCTCCCACACTGGGAAGGTCTGTGTTACCATGAGAATCAGTTAGTCTCATCTTCTTCAGTACAAGAAAACAGTGTTGAGCTGAGCAGACAAACAATAAAAAAAGATGAGTGAGAAGTAATGAGTGAGCTGAGAACAGGCTGAAAGCACACTAAAAGCCAGAAGCATCCCTGATGTTATTTCAGGGAAGTTAATGGATTGACAACAAGAATAAATTAGAGACTGGGAATCAACGTACAGATGGCTGAAAAGGTCCTACCTTAAACAAAAATTGGGTTGCTGGAACCAAACACTAGGAAGTTGTGCAACAGGTTTCTGTATGATTGAAAGCTGCCGCTTGTTGGGTTCCTGTTTTCATTTGACCCTTTATAAGAGCCATTCAGGGCCTGTCATTGGCAATGTAAAAAGCAGCTCTAAGCACAGAGCTTTGACTATATGAGCAGATGGCGACCTTATCCCTGGGCGTTAGTTCACCAGGCCACAAGCAGCAGGCTTTCACATTAAAATTTAATCGAGGTGACCATACAGATGTAGAACAAAGTGGTTTCAAACAGGCACAAAGCAAACACGGAATATGTCTAAACAAGGCAGGTTTGAATGGTTGAAAACAAAATAGCTTGTGACTTGTTCTTAATAGTTCTGTTCAATTGTCAGAACTAAAGAAATTCCCTCTGGCACTTTAATATATATAGCACTAGCAATATCACATTCTCACTTTATAGAAACATCAATTTTTTCTTATTCACTCTGGCATGCTTCAGATTATAGTATTAAGCTGTGCATTGATACACCCTGCAAACCCTGAAGACTAGGAAATTTTCACTCTTTAGCTTTTCAGCATTAACCTTTTGACAAAACAATCAAAACTAATTTAAAGGAGAAAAATGTCTACCTGGCCATAAAGTCCACCAGCTGGAGCAGACACCAGGTGAGCTGACAAGTGTACTACACACCCTATGAGATCGGATCAGCACAAGTGCAATCACTCTATAGCAGAATTCACCAAAATGCACAGCCCTTAGGTGGTTCAGTGCTACATTACACAGGCAACCCCTGTGAAATCTCCATCTTCCAGGAGACAGATTCATATCCTCCATCATATAGATCAGAACAGACACACATGTGCATGCACGTACTTCCCACATATGAGTCCCAGCAAAGCAGCAGGTGGAACGCAGATCTGCCCACCTCCTTGCCAGTCACAAAGTGGGGATTTCAGGCAAAAGCACTGAATTGTCAGTGACTAACCATCAGCAAGTACCCTCACCTACTGATCATAAACAGGATTATAATGCAAAATAATCTTGAAAAATAATTAAGAGAAGCTATGAAAAACAAAACAGACCATAGCTATACGTGACAAGTAGGACAAATCCACCGAGCAACAAAAAGAAAGGTTAGGAGGCATCTGTTTATAAAGGATGTGGTGTTTAAAGTGAAATGTCAGTCAACATGTATTAAAAATGTCATACATTTGCAAGAAAGTGTAACCACAGCATTGAGTTGTCTAAAGACTAATACTACCTACAAGATAGGCAAAAAGAATTATTCTGGGCTATTTAGAACTGCTAAGACGGCAGCTGGAATGCAACATCAAATTTGCCCATGAGATACCAACGAACACACAAACAATCTAGGGAGAATGGAGAGGAGAACAAGAATGACCAAAATATTTAGCCTATAAGAAGAGATTGAAATGAATTGTTTTCAATCTTAGAAGGCCAGCGAGAACATGGTAACAGGTTTTAAATCTGTGTAGGGAATGGATGGGACTATTCTAACAGTAAGCTAAGTGAATCCATGGGACAGATCACAAAGTGGACATTGTGATGGTCACTAAGTGCAGGTCAAGCAAACATATTGCAAAGGACAATTGTTCCTGGTTTGGAACTCAGAGAATGTTCTGATGATCTCTCAATGTCCCTTCTGGCCCTATTTGACTAGGATACCCCAAGCTAGACAGTTGCTGAGTCAGTTTAAATTAAATCAAAATCTCATGAAGCCACCGCAGTTTTACAGAAGCGGAATCTTTTTTTTTTTCTCTCTTTAGTCTTTTATGCTTGGCTAACCCATCTTTGGAACCAGTATAAGGACATGGTTAAAGACTTGGGTTTTTCATTTTCGATTCTTTAATTAAAATGTGATACTTGCATAATCCCTACCATGGACACCAGTAAACATATACAGAGATTCTTTATACCAGTATGAAAACAAACCCTCATTCCATAGAAGAGCTACTGAAATTTCTAGCAATATGACACACATTCTGCTGCATCAGGAGCCTTGTGCTGTTCTGATGCAATAATCTCTGTGTGTAAATGATTCACAGTCTTTGGCAAGCATGAGAGGTCCAAAAATGTTCATGTGACCTTTGAAGAGGATGATGCCTTTATGGCTCCGTCCAGTACCACGTAACATTGTCCTGAGTCTCCCAAACCATCATCTCTTGACTCAACCAATCAAACAGATGTCTCTGTGTCACAGCTACCCCTATTTACAGTTTTCATGCATTCCTTCTAAGCATATTTTGAGATACCACTTGCACGGAGATTAATAAGCTAAGTGGAAAATGTGAGAATTGCATACAGCAAGAAAAATATCAGAAACTAGTCTCCAGACACATGGATGTAAGCTGAATACTTCCAGGGACAAATACTCATATGTGTGGTGGCCACAGCTGAAAATTTGACCCACAACACTCTGAGCTAAAATGTAACGGTAGGCTTGTATTAAGGTTTCGTAATTCAGTGAGATCTTAATATGTGAAAATCTTTCACGTCTGCTCTGGTAGGCAGCTGAAGGCTTTCATAAACAAACATATTTCATTTATTTCTTATGATTGAAATAAGTTAGATACAGAGAATTAATACCCTCAGATTGGGGAAATAGTCTTGAGGCTAGATATTCTAAAATAAAACATTTTTTTGAAATGTCCTTCCATTAACTGCTTTCCTCAGAGAATTCTAGGAAGGCATATTCATTAGCCTCATATTGAACTGACCATGGTATGATTTGCATCATATAACATAAAGTGACAGTAGTGAAACCCTGAAATTACACCAAAGACAAAAAAATTTCAATTTTAAGAATTTTCAGTTAAAAAGGTAGCCTGTAAACCTGCAAAGTCCCATAAACAAAGAGAAAAAGGATTATGGCAGGCAATGCTCTCAGTGACTTAATTTACATGTGAAAGAGCTCAGATTCTAGTTAATTACACTGCAGACACAAGGCTGGATATTCAGGGTATGGATACTCCTTAGAAAACTCTAGCTTCTCTCACTCTCTAGTTTCTTTAATGATTCTTCACCTCATTGGTGTTTGCAGATCTGCAAAAAGACATCCAGATAAAATATACCAATAGAAGTGTGACAAGTATTTATATAAAAATTGCTTTGGTACGAGTGTTTTATTAATTTCAAGATTGTTTAGCTAAATATTCTGCTTATCTCTTCTTCCGCTAGATGCTCTCTTGATTTCCCCAAGCTTTCTACCTTTAATTCATCATTTATGTAGAAAGGAATAAGGATTCAAGAAAACTACAGATATTTTGAAAAAAAAAAAAAATCTTTGGTTGTGCACTCCTTTCTCTGAAATTCTTTAAAGCTCCTTCTTCCATCTCTATTATCATTCAGGTTACAAAGAAAAGAATTAAGCTGCAACGGCGTTCATTTTCTCATACTCCACACCAGTAAGGTTCCCTCCTGTTGCACCCTCCAGAAAGGCTGCGTTTTCCAGTGAGAGCTCTCTGGAACCAGTCACTAGAGTGAGTGGTTTAAAATAATCTTCTTTCTCCTCCTCTGTACCATATTACACTAGACCTATATACACACACTTTTATGGGCGCTTAAAAAGCATATTGGGATATTAAATTTTACAAATCTAGATTTGTAGGAGTGTGTGTTCGTGTGTATTTTGTGTAAAAATCTGGAAAAAAGGAAAGAAGTTGCTCCTCTTCCTTTGATTGACTATTGATTTCCTCCACAGCAAAAGCCCCATAAATACGTCATGGTTCTGCTGCTGTGCTGGTCCAGCTTCCAACCTTTACAAACACAACAAATGCCCAAGCACTGACACTGGACACTCCTTTTGGCTTGTTATATGAGCTACCTTGTTTGCACTTGATGAAGTCTGTGAAAGCCCACCAAAATCTCTGGTCTCTTTCCTTCCCCTAATGGACCTGAAAGACCTATCCCAGTCAACAGAAATATACCACTGAAAAAATGAAGGGATTGGCTTTTTTTTCAATTATTGATTTTAACAGATCCTTCTCAGCATCTTTGCATTTGTCAAGAAATGACCACTAATACAGAACTTCCAGAGGACAACAATGTGCAGCTCTAAGGTCCTTTTTACCTTTCTGAAACACAAGGCAGGTTTCCAGAGTTGTCTGGACAAGGTGATGAACCTACGCTGCCAGTTAGCACCGTGGGCTGCGGCACTGACAAAAGTCTCCACAGAAATTCTGCAAATTTCTTTCAGACCATAATGTACCTGCTAGGCCTTCATGAAACTTCTTTTGTTTTCCTTGTAAATAGCACAACAGGGACAGATGATGCATTTAGCACTTTCTCATACACCTCTACTGACCAGTTTTCCCAGTGCTTAACACTTGTTGGTTAATGTTTAAAAAGATTTGTCTGCATTTTTTGCCCTGTTTTGTTCCATATATGTTTCCTTCCTGCATTTCATTTTTATGGGGTGTTGAAGTGGACTCAAAGTAGAAAAGACAACATGAATTAAAACGAACAAATTTTACTTGTTCACAAGTGAAAAAAAGTAAAACCATTGGTCTGTACGCATCTATATGCACTAGCTCTAGGTAAATCCACAACAAACCTCAGCTGAATTTAATAGCTCTGTAAAAAATAATGGAAGACAAATAATAATAACAACTACTTTATGTTTCCTAAAACTAGATATGCATCTGCTATTTATTCTTCCAGGCTTCCACTGTGACACGGAACTGATTTACTAAATTCATCCTATAAATCCATTTATTGACAGAGCAAGCTCACGTCAACAACAGCCAACCAGGGTCTTCCAGCCTTTTCAGACACACATGGATAAACTGAGATTCCTAAACAGATAATGGGGCATTCCTCACGGGCATGCTGAGTTGATTTCAGCAGGGTTTTGCAGGTACTCTGTACATTTTGGATTCACCTCCACATAGGGACTTACTATCTCCCACATATCAAAACACGCAAATTTGCCTATTGTCCCTTCCAACTTAACAGCTTTTCCTACTCCAAAATCAACCGCAACACTGATTCAAATTTCTTAATACAAAGCATGGAGTTTGATATTTTTCATAGCCCTGTTCTAATTGTACCTGCTGTGGGATGATAGGACAATATGTGTTTACCCTCAACCCACATCTAAAGAGGAAGGACTTCTGGTGAGGCAAATTATTTGAAGTGCCATTCAACCTTTTCTGGTACTGACATCATTTCCTTTGGGAGTGGAACAGAGCCTGTCATAGGTTATAGCTTTTATTTAGCAAAGTAGATCTCATCTAGTCTGGCAAAGGTTCTTCTCTGGCAATTAATTCCATGTTTTATTCATCCCAGAATTCTTTAAAGCTGCAAATCAAAATGCCACTCTCTGCATTGCTAACCACATTATGAACCGCCAGTATTGCAAATAAAGGTGCTTTCTGCATAGCAATCAGATTGCCTCTTTTCAGAGAAAATGAATTTAGCTCTGTATTTATCTCACTAATTGCATTCACAGCATTACAAAGTATCACCCGCCCCAGATTTACATTATGCAAAATCCAATCTCTGTAAGTTACTAAACTGAAAGTGAGCCATACGTTTTCTCCTGAGACCCAGAAAAAACATTGTTTGAACTGTCAATCTGTATGAATTAGATTTATCACAAAAAACGTTTAGATACTAGAAACGATAAGAGAATAATGGCCTCAGAGCATGTGTATGCTGTAAATCCACTGCTTAGGAGAAAACAGGACAGCTGACCGAGCACATGTTGCTGAATTTATGTCCCTCCAATAATTACAAAAGTGAAGAGGCAGTGTCTTACTTGAGTTCAGTTCGGTAAAATTCAAGAAATAATGTAACATTCAAATGGAAAGCAGCGAGTGCTCTTACAGCCATCCCACCCAGATGCCTCTAGGGCTCCATTAAGTTTATGGGTAAGGTTAGTCAGTTTTCATTGTCCTGCTGCAAGCTTGAAAAATGAAAATCTTCCATTAAGAGGTATATAAATGTTTGTCCCAACTAGCGGGAAAACTATATTACACAGAGTTACAATTCAGGGGCCAGAATCTGCTGTTCTTATTTAGGCACAACTCCCACTGACGTCAATTGGTTCTCTGCTTGAAGCTGTTCTCAGTAAAAACTGAGACTGAACGCCAGGTTGAAATGCTGAAGCTTAGAAACAGTCTCTAGGGGACGTTACTGTAGCTAAGTATTGCCAAGGGGTTTGAAGTACTGCTTTGTACTGTAATTAGTGTTCCACCTCTGACTCTATTAGTTCTATCAGTGTGTAGAGCACTCTTCGCAAACTTCCACAGCAGGACAGATTGAGAGAGTGCATTAGAGACAGTGTTTTCATGCTATGAATTCTTTTCCAATTTTAATTCTTTGTAAGATCCCTGTCCACAGGCACGACTCATAAGGTTGGTGCACTGTTATTCCACAGACTTTCTTTCAAAGTGCCAGTGATTTAGACTTTAGAGATTAAACTATGTCACACCAGAAGCAATGCATACTGTTAGTGAAGTCTAACTGCAGCTTCTTCAGAAGGATGTTACATTGACACGTCTGTCCGGACACATTATGACACAAACATGAAAGACTGTAAGAATGCAGGGTACTAAGGAGGATCTAGTGCTTTAGATATCCACATATATGCAAGAAAAGGTAGTAAAAGTGATCTGTGTTTGGACCGAAAAGGAGAATATTAAAAATAAGATTACAAAGCTAAAAGAACATAAGCACGGCAGCAAAGGTCAGGCCACAGGCCCAGGTATCCAGACACCACACCTCTGGCTGTGGTCTGCGGCAACACCTGAGTGAAGCTTACAGGGACACCTTCTCAAAATACCAGTTAACTGCATTTGGACTTCCTAAGTGGGAAACTGTATCTTGGCATTTAATAGCTTTCAGGGGATTTATCTTTCATCAGTTTCTCCACTCATTTTTAAACCCAGTTACTTTGCCTCCAAGTGTCTTCTAGCAAGGAGGATAGATTAAGCTGCATATGTGAATGAGATTTTCCTCTATATAAAAGCACAAACTTTTTTCACAAAGGTTTAAAAATATAGCTTCCGTTATTTATGGCCATTGTAAACAGAGTAAGGTTACCACTGTTTTCTGTGACACTCAATAAAATGGAGAGCATCACAAACACTAAGGAATTTACTTTGAAACATCAGAGGTAGACAAATATCTTAATTTTAGATTATAGCATAAAGAGACCATTTGCCTCAACATGTCAAGTGCCATTGCTAGTGTGTGGCAAATTCAAAAGCAGAATCTAGGTCCTCAGCTTCCCTATCTGTTTTCCAAAGTAGACGATAAGGAAAAAAAAAGCACAAGACATATAGGAAAAGATCACTACTGAAGAGCTATTAAAAGCTTAAGAATAAATTCAGATCTGACCTGAGCTAATGAAGCTGAAAGGAGCTGTACCCGTTCTTCTCATTTTTTCAGTATCTGTACTTGTTCTGCTCTCCACAGCTACTGGCCTTGCAGATGAAATAGATGAGTGATGTTCTGTGGTCTTATTTTCCTGTACTTTCCTCTGTACTGACTTCTTTCATAATATGCTTCTCTTTTTGAGTAATCCTTATTGCTTTGCTTCATCATTGGCTAAAAGGAGTTCTGGAATATTTCTGCTTGTGGAATATTCTGCCTATGGGATAAGCCTACTGGTTGGAACACTTTGCAGATGATTCTCTGTGGAACAGAAACAAGTCCCTGCCTTCTAAAATGCAATAAGCATCTTTAATAATCCCTTGCAAACTAAGAAAGAGACTCTAAAAACATCATTCATTTCACTTGGGAACAAAATTACCAACATTGGATAATGACTCTGACATGCTAACTCATGGAAGTATTTTACAGTCATTTGATTCTGTCTTCAGAGCTTCAACTGGGTGGGGGCACGGGACATGACAGTGCTGGGAGAAGGCCTGAAATCCTCATCTATATGTACTTCTTTTCACAGTAAAACCAGGATAGGGAAAAAAATGGCATGTTACCTCTCCTAAAATGAATTTGTGATGTCCATTCTTGTCTCTTATTTATGATCAATTTTGAATAACTCTGTAGTGATGCTGTGCAGTACCCCATCCTAATGGAAGTGCTCTGTGATCTTACAGGGCAATATGACGTTAGATTTTCTATATCATACAGTGTTATCATAGACACACTCACAAGAGGGTAGAACTGCTTTTCTAGCAATACTGAAGACAAATTACATAAAAGGTTTTAGACCAAGGACAATATTGTCTCAAATGGACCAAGAATATATAATTCATACAGTTAAACCAGGACAAAAAAAAAAACAGAGTAGTTGGTGAATTTCCTTCCCCTCAAATGTAACATCTCTTTTTTGGTGATATATGGGCACCTGCTAGTTGTGAAGCACTAAGGTATATTAATAAGAATTTCCTCTTTCTCACCCATAGATATATATTTTACATGCATGTATTTATTTAGATTTCAAAGTAGAACTCTGTGAGGCATTCTTACTTTAAGAATGGTCAACAGACCACAAAGAGAGAAAGATACAACCTTCTTTGTTATATCTAAGTGATTTCTGCTCTGAATAGTTGGTCCTATCATCAGTCAGACCTCAGATGGGCAATCCTGAAAATCTGTGCATCAGATTGCACGTTGCCTGGCAGAGCTAACACCCAGCACTGCATGGAATATGCTTCCATGACTCCTACTTAGAGTTTAAATGGTGTAGAAACTATGAAAGGGTAGGAATGAAGTTTTGCCAGAGAATCTAAATGTAGAAAGGGGAGCTAATGCTCCGTATCATTTCAAGGCCAGTGGCAGCTGGCAGCATTTTGGAATTTTCTGAGGAATGGCACATTAAATTGACATTACTAGAAACCAGCCCTGATGAAACTAAATGGCTTATGAAAGGATTAATAAAAAATTGTCCTAACGATTAAGAGTTCACCATTTGCTTTCAGAGATAAAATGTCTGAGTTTAATATGACATTAAGAGATGTAATGACTTTTTCATGAATACTTTACCATGTTAGTTTACTAACTTTATAATATAAATTTAACATCTTTTTTAAAAGTCTTTAAAAAACTCTTATTCAGCTGTTGTAATGGGGATCAAGGTTGCATGATAGACTGTATCATGTAAGTATGATTCAGTCTAGCTTTGGGAAAATTGTGAACATTCTCTGTTGCTTGCAAGAATAAAGCTGTAAGCAATTAATTATTTAACTTCACACATGCACACTCTGAAAAGATTTCGTTTATGACACAAGATAATGCAACAGTTCTGAATGTTCACAAATATTCACAAAACAACAAAAGCTGTTTATCAAACTTCAGATTTCAAACAAAGACTAATTTTCATCTTAGATGACCAATTGTAACTGTGTAGCCTAACCGTGTTGCTGAAAGATAAAACCTGAAGTAAACTATATAGGAATGCGTCACAAACAAACCTACGATCTGTTAGAAAAGCAGAAAGAAGGCTGCCTTTGTCAGGAAGACGGTGCAGGGAGGGAAGGAGTTCATATGGGTCTTACTCAGCAACAATTACTTCAAATCCCTTCCAGATCTGGAGTGTTCCTATTCTCGCCGCCTGACTGGCCACTCTTGTCACCTACTGAAGTGCCCGTGCTGTGACTCAAAAGAGGAGTGTTCTAGCCATTTCTATCAATTATGTTTTGCTGAACAACAAGCTAACAGCACTTTGGAATACAGTCCTAGTTTCTCAATATTTTTTTTATTTAAGTATCATGTTTGCTAGTGATATCAACCCTGTGATATGGAATTCTGGTCAATGCTGCTGGGCATTCAGCTTCCTTGCAAGACTGTATAAAATAACCTGTAGAACTCATCACTAACTTCAGCAAGGCTTCAAAAGACTATAAAATATGAGGTTCATTAATATTATTGAAAACCTTTTGTTAGGTTTCAGCGTGTTTGAATGAAGTTTCTATGAGTAAACACAGCTTCTGCTCTGGATAATCTTAATTTGAAAGGATACAAATTACAAAGGCTGGCTGTAACAAACTAATCACCAGCTGAAGGAAGACTCTGTGCTCCTTTCCTTAATGTTCACATGTCTTTTATGGATGTAACACATGCACATGAACCAGGTTAAGACTATTCAAAAAGCATAAAATGCCAGCAAAAAAAAAAAAAAAAAAAAAAGGTTATTTTTATTTTTATAAATTTTCTTTCTATTGCTCTACTTTTATTTTATTTAGTAGCCTGACCTGATAGGCAAGTATCCTGAGCAATGTAAATCTAATTTTCTAGTAATGTGAAGAGGAGATACATACACTACAGGTCTGTAAAAGCACCTCAGTTTACTACTGCTTTCAAACAAACAAGTCTGTAACTTAGCAGGGATCCCCGTTTTACTGCTCAAATGATTCTCTTCTCCAAGAGGCCCATGTTCTCTGTAATGATCTGATGCTGGGCTAAGAGGGGGGACTGGAGAATGTCAAACTTCTGCCTCTTTTAAAGAATATCTTCCACCATTCCCTCTTCCTCTGAGCCCAGCTTCAGATGATGTTCCTTACTTTGGGCAGGGTTTCTATCAGCTGTACCACTGGCAAACAAAGACAGCTTTACAGTAAAACATTTACTGTAACTATATACTGTCTCATCTGACCAGACTCGGAAAATGAGGAGCTAATCTTTAGCAGATATTACTAGCAATGCCAGTGAAAGTTGAAGAGTCGCAAACATGGCTGCTAGAGGATAAAAGGGATATAGGCTCTCCACCTCTTCCTGGTAGTCATTGAGATGTATGTTTTGACAAAGGTACCAAAGGCCTGTTCAGTGACCGTCCTTTACCTGCAAAAGGAGAAATTTAATACTGCACCAAATGCCTGACTCAAAATCTTGTTTTCACATACACACTGCTGAATCAGAACAGCTACAGTTTGCTGAACAGCTGTTAGACTTTCCATGCCTATATGCACTGCAGCCTTAGGAATACTTCTGAAGGTATTCTTCATGAACTGAAAAACACAAGTACTTCCAGCTAACTTAATCCAGACTATGTTACTAGATAATATTAACCACATGATATGCAACAGATCAAAAGAAAAAAAATCCCTAAACAAAGCCTGCAACGTGCCATATGTTTCTCTAGTAGAGCACTAGAAATTGTCACTGAGGAATCCACTATTTTCATATTTCTGCCCAGTTTCTACTGTGCTTTTGACTCCTGAAAACATTGATAAAGTCTCACACTCTTCATCAGCTTTTCGTTGCTTTGGAAAGCTGGAGGATTCAAAGGCATTACATGCTGTTTGTTAGGGAAGAAGTCTTACCGAGAAATTTTTGCTGAAAGAGGGACAAAGAGTCAGAATTGCCTATTTCACAGCTCACCTACCTTTTTCTTTAGGATCTGAAAAAATATTATTAATTTTATCTAATAAGAGTGCCACTTGGGTCACCTGGCAAAGAAAAGAGTGTATTAAATCTCTCATTTGGAGATAAACACTGCTAGTGTCAAAGCAATCCCTGACCTTGCCTGTGACATGCCTCAAAAAGCACAGAGAAAACTAAACTGAACAAATTTAGCGTTGAGGTCTTTTTAACCTTTTAAAGTTTACGTAAATTACACCACTGTAAAACCACTATCTCTTAAATTTACATATCTTCTCTAAAATCCTGTCACATAAGAGAAAGGATTGATATGCACCAGAAATTTCAGATCGATACAGTGTTTGTTTACCACTGATGGGGCAGAGCTTTTCTCTCTCAGATGTCTAATGACCGAGGTTTTCTAATCAGACACGTATTTTCTCTATAACTATGTTTCACTGAAGACAATCATATGGATGATATAAGACACAACAAATCAGTCATTTTTTGCCATACCATTTTCAATGTTAATGTAGTGACTTTGAATCCACTGAGTGCCTTGCACAGATGATCCCTATCTGGTTTTGTGCAAGTTTTGCATTCTTGCAGTTATAACGCAAAGCCAGATGGTTCAATAAATCAGCGCCTGGCAGGTAGATCCTGCTCACAAAATTGGAGGGAATGCCAGCATTCTTGACAGCATGGATGTTCTACCATCCCTCCACCTCTTGGCTTGAAATTTATCAGAGGTGAGAATGATCAGAATTACGCCTGACGTCTGCATGCAAGCGCTTTTGGCATTGCACCACAGCCACAGGAAAAACAGCCAGGCTGAAGGCTTGAGTTACGATCTTGCTCTTTCCCTTCCCGCCTTCCTTTGCCAGCATTTTCTTAATGTCCTTTCAAAAACCTGGCATCATAACAGTATGTTAAAAAGTGGAAAGGATGATGTTCATATTCCTTTGGATGTGCTTCTTTGGGTGATCCCATCCACAGTGAGCAAGCAGCCAGCAAATTTGCCTTTGGGGTTCTCAAGCAGAGAAACAGCCTCACATCACCTGATTCTCTTTTCTTGCTTTCTCTATTAATCTTAACAAATTAAGGTGTGATTTGTCTTTACTTTTGGTTTTGCAGGGATTTGGATTATGAGAAATCAAAAGTAGGGAAGGTTTATTTGCTGATTCACCTCAAAATGAGCCCTCGAATTTCAGCACCAGGAAGCATCATGCATTGAAAGCTAAGTATGTATGATCTGAAAGTTCCAGTCCACATTTGAAAAATGTAGTCACTGAAAGATCATTCTCTAGAATATAGAGCTTGAAGATATGTCAAGACGTGACTAGGTCATCACCATACCTCAATCCAGGACCAATTATCTGTATTGAACTGGGACCCACTTGCTTTCTTTCATTGCTTAAATGAACAAGAGCCAAGACAGGCTCCAGCAGGGCAAAAGCCAGAGTCTAAATTGAGCGCCACTCTCTTCCACCTCTGGGCCAGCACTGGATGTGTTGGCTTTCACCACAACCTAAGAAAGTTTACTGGTTCCTCTGCTTTCTGGCATTGAAGGTTTGGGCTGCCTTTCATGCCCCTGCAGTCCTCCTGTGTTGGCAAGAGTTGGAAAGTGAGAAGTCAGCTTAGCTGTCTTCATAACAGCTGAGAAACACCTAGGTCCCCAAAAGTCTTGGTAAGTTGTTCTGGTTTGGTGTCATTTTTTTGCCACCTGCCCAGGGAGGTGGTGGAGTCATCATCCCTGGAGGTGTTAAAAAAATGTGATGCTTTGAGACATGGTCTCAGGGTTAGGGAGATGTTCAAAGAAGGCTGGACTAGATGATCCTACAGGTCTTCTCCAACCTGAATGATTCTATGATTCTATGTTTGCACTGCTCCAGCTGTAAAAATGGAACTTGGAAACAGAATGAAGTTGCAAACTGTATTATTTCAACAAATTATCCTCAACAAGGTTTTTAACAAGAAACTCAACTTTTCCATGGCCTAGTCTATGCACAGATGCTCTTATTTGGTATTGATGCCAGCCATCAACAATAGTAACCTTTATGACAACTGTTAGCCTTTACTGCAAGCTCAGCAGAACCTCCCCTATATCATCCCTTTACTGCCTAAAGTGCTTAGGTTCCCAAACCAGATAAAGAAACATTTGTATGGAAGCTACACTTTAAGGAATAGAACAGAGACATCACGATGTATTCATTACCTGGTCACAAATACAATGGTTTTTTTTTCTTCTTTTTCCCTCAGCCTGCCTCATGAAGCAACCACAGTGTCTAAAAGCTGCTTCTGTTAAAGCTGAAATTAGAAATGATTCTATGAATTTATGATTTTCAAACTTACTTAGTAAACGAGACGAGATCAGAATTCTGAATGCCTTCGCTTTTTCCATCCTTCAGAAGCATTCACAACTGGCTGAAATCAGGCACCTTGCTCAGGTACATGAGTCAGGAAAGGTGGTCTCTCTGGGACCACAATAAAATAAGGCCTATTAGAATTCATAGGACAAATTTCCACATCCTCTGGGGATCTTCTGAAATAAACTCAGTACAATCTAAAATTCCAGTGTCGTTTCTTTCTCATAGGTATTTCTCCTCAATGAAGAACCCATCTCCTCAAAGAGAGATTGTATGTAAAAATCTCTGTTAAACAACTCCACGGAAACAGTTCTAAAAGGCTTTCATCCAATTAGCCCATTCTCCTTCAAAGGATTTATTTTTTGCTGGCAAATACGGTCCACCCTAATTACTTTCCTCACTTTCTTACACACACAAGAGAAGAATACAGAGCAAATTGTGCAATTAGATATGCTGGGGTTTTATCTGTAATCAACTACGTACAGCATGACTAAAACATTTGTTCATAATTTTCTGCAAACAGACTTTGGCATTTATGAAGCTGTTAGCTATGCATAACTTTATTCGTAAGTATATTACAGCCTAGTAGGGTTTGAAAAACTATAGTTTTTAAATTGATTTTGTCTATTTGGTACTTTGTGAAGCTGCTTGTGAGTTACATGATCAGTTTGGTTTCCTCCAAGCTGTAAATAAATCATTAGACTCTTTTTCTTAACTGCCTACATAAATGCCTGTCTCAGGAACTGCGATGAGCCCAGGGTGCATGAGGGCACAATGAAAAATAAAAATTAAAAAAAAAAAATAAAGAAAAACCATCCGAGCGTAGACTGAGTGCATTTGAATATACATCCATGAACCTAGCTTTACAGTATTCACTCAGCATTGCCCTTTAGGTTTTTCTTTTTTTGCAAAGCCTAACGCGAGGCAGTACAACACGAGCCACCAGTTCTGCTCTCTTCTAGAAATTATATCCTCCTCCTCCCAACTTACACTTTATACCCATTTCAGATACTGTGCCTCAAACTATCTCACTATAGCTCTAAAAGCAGAACAACAGTAAGAAGCATAAATGCCTCTGCCTGCAGTAATTTGAAATGGAGTCTGTGCTTGAACACTTGTGTGTGTAGAATTTTCAAGCCAGGCTTCCAAACCCAGACTTGCCAGCCAACACTGGGCATTTGGTTTCCACTGAGAGGTGTGTATGCACTAACACATCGGGATGTTCCATCTAAAAATTATGTTTTGGCTGGAGTTGTCCCTTCAGTATAAACATATTAGCTCCCTAATGTTTATGTACCTGCTTGACAACTCTCTAGCTACGAGGATGGAATTCTGCCAACCAAAATTTTCTGTTTCATCCTTAATGTAAATAGTTGCTTTGAAGTGTTCCAGGTTTATTGAATGAACAAATAACTTGTTTATGTAAAATATTCATGGAAAATTTCTACAACCCTTCAGTATATAATTGCAGTTTGCCTTCAGATTCATACAGTGTATCAACAGGGCTGTTTTAATATGTACAGAGGCTCTCTTATATGGTTCAACCTTAGAACAATGCTTATTCTGAAAGATAAAACTGAGCAGGAAAAGCTGAGGAAAACAAAGAAAGCCAGCTTACGCCAAAATGTTCAAATCTAGATACCTAAGATTAAGCACTTAAAGTAATATCAGCATACCAGTCACACAAATATAATTTTTAGAACTGACTAGACTTTCAGAGGCATCATAAGCGGCATTCCTGACAAAGACAGTACAGGTAAATCACTACATCTTGCAGTACGTTATATTATTTCTTAATAAGAATGCAATATAATTGAAGGAAATATCAACTGGGTAAGAATCAATTTGCCTCCCTTGGGGCTGCCTCTTTCAGGACTGCTCCTCAACTGCAGTTTGAAGAAATGCTCCAGCTGCCACTTGTACCTGCCTGCTCTCTAGTCCTGACATTATTTGCCATTTTAGCAACTAACCTGCACAGCACACAACTGGTTGTTCCAGGAAGCACAACCCAACTGGACTGTGTATACCATAGGTGCACTCATATGAGCGGGGTGGGAAGGGTATGTAGCACACCTACTCAAGCCGGAGAAAATGTGCTGCTAAATATGTCTCTGGTCTAGGATTTAATAGCCACCAGCAATGGCTTTAATCTAAGGAGTACATTGTTCCCAATGATACTCAGATATTGCTAGACTGTATGAAATATTTACTGAGAGAAGTCAGGTGCCACTGACGTCTGAAGTCCAGAGCTACTTGTACAAGCCCCACTTTCTAAGAGCATCACCAGTTAACCAACTTCTGTTTCTATGCATCCTGTGAAAAAGGACTGGAAAATATATTTCAGTTCTGCCAGTAAGGCCAGGTTCCAGCAAGACCTGGAGTCTCTCCAAAATCTGGGAAAGAAGCCAACGGGGAGTCCCCAAAATAGGTTCCTCTCAAGCAAAAAAAGACATTGGCAAGTGCATCTATCTCCCAACAGAGCAACACTTGGAAAACCCTACCACACAGGAATATTGTCTTTGAGGACACTTCTTTTCTGATGTACACAGAGAGTGGTTTAGCTTCTTCCCTAACAGTAGGTCTTTTCTAGCACTTGGGATATCAGCCACAGGATAAGATTGTTCTACTGTTCTACAGATATTGTATTTTAGACCACTTTAATTTAAAAACTCCCACTCACATTCTCATACAGCTTGTAACTACACTTACAGATGACTAGTATGCTCTATTATCTACAGTAAATACATTTATCCTAATTACAAACAATAGCGTCATGCTCATCCATGTTACATGAAGAATAATCCCAACCATTTTAGAATCAGGAATCTGAGCTAGATTAGGCTCCTGATCTGTATTGCTCCTATAAGAGAGAGTGGAGGAACTATCTCTTTCTGCTGACTATATTGGAATCCAAGGGAGACTAGTCTCTTAACTCCATCCTCACTAAATTAACTGGGTAAGAATTCTTGCTATGTTCTGTTCTGTCACCTTCATGCATCAATAGTATGAGTTAGACCTGCAGTCATGTATTACCCTTCAGTCTGTTTGCTTAGTACCTAGGCACCTCATTATTCAGCCACATGATGGATATAATGACAGGTGCTGCCATTAGGATGCCATTCATTCAAACATTTCAGACAGGTTTGAGAAAAGTGCTGGATAATGTTATGACCAAATGATAACTGCATAGTCATGGGGAATTATGATGAGGAAAAACAGCATTTATGGTTCAGGGCTTCCTTACAGACTCCTTCATCTAAACTAGTAGCTCAGCACAAACTGAGGGGAGAACAGTAACTGATTATCTTTTTAGTTTATTTGTCTTTCACTAAAATGTCAGGAACTGGGCAAAGCTAGAGATAGAATGTTGCTCCAGATGGATCTGTGATCCCATGTGCTACACCAAATTCAAAAATCCCAGAATCATGTGTGTTACAACATCACTAAATAATGTAAGTGGTTCGAATATGTATGTGTGAACAGCTGACTTTTTATTTCATCACTGATTGGAAAACAGTTATTTAAGAAATTAGTTTCACACTAAATTGCTAAAGCTTCTCCCCTTTTCTCCAGTGAGCTAATATTTTTTTTTACTCTTACTAGCTGGGATGCACCCAGAGTCTCCCTAGTCCCAGAAGAGGAATGACTGCTCTGCAAACCTGTTGCTGTAGGTCTCTTGCCGCTCAGTTCAATTCTCTTCTTGCTCTTCATAACTGAATCACAGCCTATCTGAAGTGGTTCAGGCTTCCAAGGACCTTCCTTTCTTTCAGAGAATTGCCCAGACAGATATTTGAGTCCCTAACATACATCAATGACAAAAAGTTTCAGCAAATGCTGGCATCTTTTACTAACTAGATGATGTGTCAAAGTGAGGATTAAATACGTGCTCAGCACTGTGAACGGCTGCCCAGCCGATGTCAAAGCAAGCAAGCTCCGCTTCAGCTGGCAAAGATGCTACACACAAAGTCCAGCTTACAAAGGTCTTTCGAGTCTTTGTCAAACCCATAAATAAAAGCACTCCATAACATAAATCAAAAGGAATTCAAAATCTCTTTCTCAAACTGGTAATAAAGGCCTCATTTCAGTTCAGCATTCTGTGCAAGAGTCAAGCATGGCTAGACAGCAAGAAGAAAGGAGACAGAATCTCCCTGCCCCATAACCTCTTATACTTGGGTCACTTTAATTGATTCTTACTCTATTGCTTCATTACTGGATTCTCTCAAATGGCCTTATTTTGCTTGCTTATCTGAAAGGTAGGCAGTAAGTTCCCATTCCTCAGAAAGATTTAATTTCTCCCTTGCCATGTGCTGTGTTGAATTCCTCTCCCCCTTCATAGCTGCACTTCAGTTTAAGATGGTGAACTCAGCTGCCTGTTTGTTTGATACAGGCAAACTCCCCCCTCTCCCTCAACCATGAAATTTTCTCACTGACCTTAACTTGCTCTGACTGGGCTATAAACAAATTATTCAAATAATTTGAAAAGCCAGTATCATTAAATAAATCTTTTCCATTCCTCAATCTAAACTGACCTGTTTGGACATGACTGAACCCTGATGTCTTTACATGAGGGAAGTGTTGCTTTGTTCTGTGTAATTTCTTCCTCAGAATGTTTGCTCTTAAATAGGTTAATTGTTTTCCTCTGCTCACACTGAGTCTGTCAGGAAGGTAAATGCACAGATAACCGTAACACACACTTTCCCAGGAAAGCGAGTAATTTATCATCACAAGAATTATAGCACATCTAGGAGACGTTAATAGCTTGCAACCAAGTGACCTACATATGGCAAGGTAAGGCTACAATCAGCACAAGAAATCTTATATACACAAAAGAAGCATGACTCCATCTGGTTCGAGTTGCCATCTTGCTTTTATCTCCTTTTGCTGAAAGTTTCGACTACTTCTTGGACTGAGCATCTCTGTTAGATGCTAACAAGAGAGCAATTGTATGCAGCAACACAGCATTCTCACACTGTTATGATTATGTGCGGGTGGGAAGGCCTGGGAAACCACTAAGGGTGTATAAACAGCAATAAATTAGTTCCGCCTTCCTTGAGTGTCAAGTGTAAAAGGAATAATGCAAATAGGCACCAATCTATTCTGGAAAAAAATAGTAAAGACCTAGGGGTGTTTTTGCACATCCATCATGCCAATAACCACTACTTTTGTCATGTATAAACCATCACACAACTGTAGGCTTCTTAAGCTCCACAAGGCACTGTAACTCTTCAAACAGCGTGTACCTCTAATGTGCTGGTTTGGGCCTCTCTTCCTGCTGACAATCCCTCTCCATGGTGGTTATCACCAGGTGGCACCATTGCCCAGTCTGCCAAGCACTTTTCCTGGTGTTCAAGCAAAGGTCCATTCTTTGGAAGACATGTTGATAATAGAATTGCTGACTATATTTTTGTTGGATAAAGTTTTGTTGTGCCAAAGGCAGGATAATTTGCTCTCTGCTTTCCTCTCTGATGGAAATCAATCCTTTCAGGCAAAATTACTCCCTGGCAGTGGGATTCTGTAGAAGAGGGCACCTGTCTGCTCTTTGTGACCACTCTTCCAGGGCTGATGTAGGTAACAAAACAAGTTACATTTAGAACACATCCACGTTGTCATTGATTTCCTCTCCACTAGGAAGTTAATCCCATACATGTTTACTACTATCCAAAGAAAAACCACTATTCCGAGTGAAGGGTAAGGCTTCAGTTAGTCTGAAATTTCAAGGAGACTGAAATACAACTTGGATGTAACCCATGCCACTGCACCTATATTGCAAAACACACAAGTAAACAGAGAACACACATAAGACCCACACTGAGGCACTGAGCTCATTTCTCTTAGTTCAAAATGTGGAGAGTGAGAACTCACACTAGGTTTGTGCATCTACCATTCTTCAGTGGTCACTGCAGGTTGCTCAAAATCACATTCTGTTGTGTGCCCCTCCAGTGGTAAGGCAAGGAAGCACCAACAGTTTTGAAGAAGTCAGATGAACTATGTCTTGGTGTGCTGTTGAATGTACATATAAAAAACACATTCTGTTCTGTGATTCTACGATCTCAAATGATGTTAACACAGCAATGCCACCCTAAGTTGGGCAGTGGGCATTAACAATTACTGCACAATTGCCTTTTTCACAGGAGGAAGGGAAGAACTTGTGAAACACAAGTCCATATTCCCTGGAAATGCAGAGCAGAGGCTGAATTACTAAACCTTGTTAAGCTCTCATGTTCAGGAAGCATAAGGCACACAACCCTCCCCACTAATGAGTGAGCATTTCCCATCGCTCTGCCACAGAACGGAGCTGCTAGAATGTTTCTCTGCTTTTCAGCAGTGTTGCCTGTGCTGTTCCTGCTGGCTGCTATTGACCTGTTAACTTTCCGAACAGCAAGTGGGATCAATGCTACCCATGGGAAAGGACCGAGGCACTTCTTTTTTTTACATATTGTTTGCATGGATAATTGCAGTACTTATATTGTCACATGTTTGGTCAGATAAAACTCCAAGTTTTTGTGTAAAAACATGCACATATCAGTCTTGTGTACTGTGACCCTTAGATTCCCCTGAACACAACACTGCTTAAAAGAGCACCACCTTCAGTGGTCTATACACCAAGCAATCACTATTCAACACCTATCAAACACTTTGACACTTAGTGGTATGGAAAGGGGACCAAAATTGTTTTCAAAACAGCAAAGCCTACAGCTAAAGCCTGTGATTTTGTCCTGCTGCCTTCCCTGCTTCTCCATCCATCACCTTGGAATGTCTCCTGCCTACTCATCAGTGAACAGAGCAAGAACAAGAGAAATCTAACACTAAGTGCTAGTATATTTTCCTGGCACTTTCTGATTACAATAAGAATTTCAGTAAGCAGGCCAACTGTTAAACAAGCTACTCATCTTTGTGAATCAGAAATAAGAAAGATCACAGAGGTAACCTATAAATATACATACTCATTTATTGAAACTTCCACTGGCTAGTACTTGTTTTCAAGACTTCCAAAGCAAATCAGAGGTTTCGCAGGACATGCACTTTGATTTCATTCACTCAAAGCCTACACTGATCTGAGGGTCCTAGTGATCTATCGCAGGAACTGTAAGATGTTCTACTAGTCAACTTTTGAACCCAGTGCATTAAATGTGCGGGCTACATCCATCCTCACTAGGAGGAGTTACCCATCAGGGACTCATTTGGTCCATATGTAATAATTTGCTGTGACCTTTCAGTATCTGATTTTGTCAATTGTTTCTGAATACAAACTATGTCACATACATGGCAGCTGATGGTTAGAGTACATAAAGAGACTACTTATGCCACTGTTTCTTTGCTTTTCTTGTTTCAAATTTGTTCTGATACACTACTTTGGTTTTACACTTTGTTTTCAAGCATAATTTAGAGTTCATACTGCTTTCTGAGATGCAATACAACTAGCATATATCAAGCGTATCCTGCAACAGTATACTACCACACAGATTTAAACATCACTAAAACCCCATGACTATTTCTAGCCTGTTATTCCTAATGTGAGCAATATTTGGTACTCATGAAACACTAAATGAATAGATTCTCCCTTCACCCATAAAAGAGGCATGATACAGGCAGCCTGAGGTTTAAACATTCCCTGACCCTTACTGGTGTGCCTCATGTCTGACCCAGAGGTGGTTAGTTCAGCCTTTAAATTCCATTCAGCCCTTGACCTCTATGCTGAGACTGTCATTGCAGGTGCCAATTAGCGGCAAAGCATTTTGCTGGGCGGTTGTGTGACCGACCTGAGCGTGAAGGGCTCTGTATCCCATTACCTCTTCCTGCTCAGACCAGCTCCCTCTTTCCACTCGCTCCTTACTAATCCTGCTCTGATGCGCTACAGAGATTTAATTATCTTAACTGGCCTGTATTTGTGCAGTAAAGTGACAGGTCTTTACCACACCATTGACCAGTCTGTAAGTAAAGCAGTCTTTGGTCTCGTGCTCTCCTGTCACATACTGCGGTGAGGAGTCTGTCTTCTTGATCCCTATTTACCCTGTAAGCATCAGAAGGTTGCTATTAGATTGCTACTAAGCCTCCTCTAGGCTAAACAAACCAGATTCTCTCAATATCTTTTCTTAGCACATGAGTTCTTGTCCCCAACCATCTTCATACACCTTCACTGAACTTGCTCCAGTTTATCAACCTCTTTTTTTTTTTTTTAAAAAAAAACACTGGGAGGCACAGAACTGGATGCAATATTCTAAGTGTGGCCTGATGAGCGCCAAGCACTGCAGTGTAATGCAGTAACAGGATTTTCAGCTTGCCATGGGTACACAAAACATTCCATCATTAACGTTTTGGAAAGAAGGTTACAACAAACCTGGTTTGTTTGTGTACATACAAAGTCACCAAAAACAAGGTCTAAAGCAAATAATTTTGTACCCTAAATATTTAACGAAGAATATTTTAAAAGAAACTGGGATACTGTTTCCCTTTAGGTCTATCTGCTAACACTGCAGTATGTCTGGGAAGTGATTAAGATGGGTAGACGGATATCTCTTGCTGAGGGATCAGCATATTTAAGTGTATTTTATTGTGTGTGTATAGATATATAAACACATAATATATATGTGTATATACACATAAAATATTTGTTCCCATGTATTTCAAGTGCATCTGGAGGACTTTACTTCTAGACTTGCTAGGGATGTCACGGTAAACAGCACAATTAGCACAAGACGCAGCAGTAATGGATTTCTCCTGTGCCATGGCTTTCAGCAATTATTTCCACTAGACATGCATCACCTCCATAATTTCTTTGGTGTACTCTGTGTCAAATAATTCCCTACTTCTCTTTCCCTGCATAGTAATGCAACTACTCAGTGGCCCTCATTAGCAAGTAGTCTTCAAACAAAAAGGTATATGACTAAAATATGGGCAACTTTCAGGAAGAAAATTGGAATGCTGATGTGACTTTGTTGTCATCTTCAAAATCAAATCCATGGACTCATGCTGCCAGAGCTACATTTTTGTCTGACATCAAAAGCAGTTGTCCAACATCGATTTAAATCAGTGTTTTAGCTTTAGCTGATCTTTACAATGACTACAAAACACCAGGTGCACACCTACTCTCCAGGATGCAGCTGGGAACCAGACTCTTTCAGAGACTAATGTCCTTGTTATATTTTAGTTCAGGTAATTAGATTCATCCTACTGAATTCTACCTGCAAGATCATTTCAATACACATGAATCGTCCTCATTTTCTCTCCAAACTGTTGCACAGACTGTTAGAAGATTATAATCTTGTATTTGAGATGGCTAAGTGCCATTGGAAGTGTTGATAAAGTGAGCCCTAGTTATGATTTACAGAACCCAAAGCTTATCTTTGAATAGTTGACTTTTATTCATCACAAAGTGACACTGGAAACACCCCAGGAACACCCTCTCATTTATAACCAGGCAGAAGAATGGCAACCTGCATCCTTCTGTAGCAATTACTGGTAACAGTCTAGCTTTTGGAAAGGAAATACCGTGTATCATTCCAGGACGGTATTTAAGGAACTTTCAGGGTAAGACCTAACATACAACAGTACATTACACCTGTATTTATGTCCTAGTTCAGCCAGGACAGGGTTAATTTGGTGCGGCCAGGCTATTCTATACCATGCTAACATCATGCCCCAGTTAGTTATTTCTATTTAGTTTCTATTTATTTCTATTTCGTTTCTAGAAAGTCTATAGTCTATGATAAAGCTATATTCACAACACCCAGCAACATATGCTTCTGTATGATAAATCATCTTCTGCATTTCACTACAAGCATATTTGCCTCGGTAATCATAGATGCAGTTGAATGCTCAGAGGATGGGAAATCAGGGAACTCCCTTTTTTGATAAGGGTTCAACTCCAGCCTAGGTTTTTCTCGCACAAACGCCATTAACAGTGAATAGCTTTTGTCTGGCCTCGTCTTGGCAACTGGCAATATTGCCGGCTGGCCCACAGCCCATCTGTTTTTATATTGTATCAGGCTCAGGAAAGCTAAAGCAAATTGGATGGGCTTGAGGGCTGCAGCCTTCCAGCATGTAACGAGACTATTGGGTCTTAACTGAATTAGGATTACAGCTCTCTATGAGCAATAACCACTGTTACTAATCCAAGCTTTCTGCAAAAACATGAAACCTATGACTAAAACATGATCACATTTCAGGGCTATCCAACTGATATTTTCAAGCTGTAATCCATGAATTCAAGAGTAATAGGATTTTTTAATGGCATCTATGGTTCTTACATGATCACACAATTCCAGTGGCTACCTATGTAAGGAAAAAACTACTACAAAATTAGTAATATCCTAATAATTCACAACACTGTACATCTAAATGTCAACTTCATCCTCAATGTTACATCCTTGTGTTTCATCAGGCAACTTGCAAACTAACATCTACCCGACTGTGACAGCTTTTCTAATGGTGTAACAGTTTAATAACAGCTATAATGGTATTGCAGTAATTCCCTTATGTTGTCATTTCAAGGACTAGAATTCCTCTCTGGCTAGAGTATACCCATTGGAAGAAAAGCAGGTTTAGGCAACAGTGAGATCTAGAGAGCTAAACTGAATCGGACCAAAATCTACATCCCCCAACACTTAAAAGCATTGCCTTAACCATCTGACTGAAGCACTTCCTGGAGCAATCCTAGGCACACACGGAATGAATAGACAAGGTGCCAAGGGGTACAAGGATTCCCTTAGCTGCTCGCAGCTACAACACATGAAAGTGTTTTGATGGCCTGTGAACTGCAGGTCTGTTTTTATCACACATAGAAGTCAAAGGAGTTTGTCCTGCAAGGATAGTAATTCCCATATGAGAGGCTGAACTGAAAGCTAGAGTTGCTGAATTCCTCATCCGGGAGAATCACTTTTATTAGCAAGAGCTTTCTTGTATGCTCTCACCTGTCCAGAATACTGCTGCTTATGCAGAATGATCTTCTGCATCCATAACCTGTGTGCTGTCACACGCAAGAACCAGAGTTTAGCACCCACAGAGTCATTGGGAACTCGACCAATTCACATATAATAACCTCTTGCCTCACTAGTTCATTTAAGTTACTCAATAAATCTCCCCCAGTTTAACAAGAATACCATGTGAATGGGATGAGGAGCACTGGAGGAACAAGAAGACACTGTGAAATACCACTAGAATTCAGTAAAAAGATGGAAGTAACAGCAGAGATTGAATAAGAAACTGCTAAATTATGCCGTGGTGGGAATCAGCTTGTAGCTGTAGCGCAACTGCACAGCTGCACCACCACGCCACTGGAAACAATCAAACTCCATGACAGGATGGACACTTTGAGTCTAAAGTAGTATGCAATAGGAGTGAGAAATGTTTTCATGCTAGCACGAGTCAGAATAAGATAAGACTTGAGTTCAGCACTGCTGCGCTAAGACCCTAGTGCAGTTTGAAGATCTGCTAGTCTATTATATCTTCCAACTCAAAACAAACCCCAACCCAAATTATTTGTTGGCTCTTTCTTATTTCTGTCTGCAGTCTTACTAGAGTTAGAAATGTTGAAAGTGACATTTACAGAGCAATATAAATACTCATGGTTTGTTTCAAAACCCTGCCTTCAGGTATTGAATTCAAAAGAATTTTCTGTATTTCGCTGTTAAGACATTTTCTATAAAAATCAACATTTTGTGGGTCTATATAATTTTACAGATTTTTAACAATATTCCTGAAAGAGGAATAACCCCAAAGAGCCTACAGAGAGTTTGCGGTAGACTGTATGAAGTAAAGGAATAATCATATTTAGAGCTTGTACATCCCCCAAAATCATTCCTTGGAACTTGAGAGAATTATTTCAATGAATGGTGCTTAGTCTAAAATATCTCTCTCACCCCATGAACCGGCTGTAGTGAGTGCAGTTGAATGCCAACGTGTGGCTGCATCAGTCTGAATTCTGCTTTATGGACAGTGTCCAGGTTTGTGACATCTTGGATATAAGACTATCAGGCCAAAGCCCAAGCTTTCCACTTCTTCAATGTTGCCAGGTGGAAATCATCCCAGCAGAGAGAGCCCAAAGAATGCTTTATGCATCATTAAGCTCTGAAACAGAGATTTTAAATAGCTTTAGGTCCATGTGTGGGTCCCCTGCTGTGGTGAATTACGTTTCCATGCATAGTTTCTCTTCAGTTCACTTCATTATCAGCAAGGCAATGTGTTAGTGAAGAGAATAATGTGTGAAGTTTAAAAATAAAACATGAAGTCTATTTTAATGACGAGTTTTACTACAGTTCCAAAGATTCCACTACTGCCAGGTTCAGGTTTTTTAATTGATGTACCTTTATAAAAACAGTCAGACTATGCCCTTGTGTATGGACTTGGCTTTGGGATTCCAAACCAGCTCAGTGATTATGCAGTGCAGGCCCGTATTTTATACATTTATGTGTGTACATACACACACACGCGTATCTGTGTGTCCTGATCAACAGTGGTCGTATGTCTCTGGCAAGGAACTAGTGAAAACATTCTGGATGTTCCTGTTTTATGCAACCTGCTGACAAGAGAATCCTCATGACAGACTGTCTATCTTGGGCCATGCTTACCTCTGACAAGTAATGAACACTGAATTCAATTTCACTGCATCTATTGGGGGAAACTAGCAGAAAGAAAACAAGTTATATTGCAGCCTAAGCTTGAATTATGTTATAAAAATAGAGCACAGCTACTTGTTTCATGTTTCAATTCTAACTACAGCAATCTTGAGATCTGAAAAAATGGAAGAATCCCCAAATGATAAGAAATTATTATTGAAGGGCAGAAGTATGTGTGGCAGTATCCACCAGAATATTTTTCTGTAACTATTGATGGAAATATTTTTTAATCAAAAGGTCTCCTGCACGGTCCTTAAAGACAACAGGTTAAAACAAAATAGCAAAGAGCAAGAGACAAAGTTAATAACAGCTTGGCTCCTAAATTACTTTTATTTGCATTTTAATGCGATGAAAGCATTTCTCGTCATTAGTAGACACTAGTCAGAATCACATGCTTGCTCTGATCTCAATCATTGGGGTGAAAGTCTCACGTTTCATACTCAGCTGAGTGTTGTTTGCAGACATTAAAAAGTCACACTAGCTCATACTGTGAACAAGTGAGAGAAGATTTGAGAATAGCTCTGGCTGATTTTTCATACCGCAGGGGAAATTCTTTGCAGAACTATCACAAGAGAAAGTGGAATAATTACTGCGTAGAAAATATTCCCATCAGGTAACCCTACATTGTTTGTCTCTCAGACAAGTGCACTGACATGCTTTCAGAAATTTGGTTAATAAACTAAATAAAAAGACTTGCAGTATTAAAGATCACCTTATTTTCTTAACTCAGGCAAACTTTATCCGAGTACATATTTGTACTTTACAGAGTTTAAAACAGATTCTGGTGCAGATAGGGCACATTAACACAACAAAGATTTCATTACACGTCCTCTATCTAACTTTAAGCACTGTGAGCACCTCAGCTGTTACATGCATTGTACCAACTGTTCCACAGTCTGCAAAAGTCACCTGAGATGCTGGGTAAATTCTTAATAGTCCTTGTGTATAAGGACTACTCCTACCTAGCCCCTAAAACTGGAGTCAGTAACCCCCTGAGTGCTGCAGTTATGCTCTGGTTACTGCATAGACTACTCATTTACTTTACTCACACTGAGGAGTATCCTACTCTGCATGAAGTCTCAAGTAACAGAATGAGACCATTTGTGGAGTAAAATGAGGCATGATTAGTGGCTCTTAATTACAGAGAAGTAAGAACTAGTGTAATCAAAATAGAAATTGTGCTTTAAAATTACATTTGGATCTGGAGGATCAAAGAACAGCATGTTAAAGCCAATAGAAATCACAAAGAAGGTCCTTACACCAAATGTCTGAAAGTACAGAACGGTAGAGATAACGGGAAAAGTGAGAGGGAACTACATATGTGTCTGAAGTGACACAAAGCAAATCTGTTGAGGAAGGAAAAGTAAAGCAGGAAGTTTTGAATTAGACCAACAAAGCAATCCTCCTTCTCCATTCCTCTCACAAACAACTTTTAAAAAGTAAATTTTAAACTTCATAGGTTGAAAGGCAAACTTCTACTAACTGTGGATTAACCAATCCCTAGAGTAATACGGATACAGATAACTTCTTGTGCTTCAGCGTTCTCAATAAAAAGCTGGGTCTGCTCATCTTCATAAATAGTATGAAAACTTGCTACCTACACAAGGTCTCCTCCAAACATCATTAATTATTTTCTTGGTTAAAAGCTTCTTCATTATTGTTAAATTAGATTACATTGACATTCTGAAGATTTTTTTTTTTTCATTTCTCTTTTAGAAGTACACTTAATGAGTAACATTTTTCTGTTTTTACTGTGCAAACATCAGAACAAAAGATATCAACATAGTATATTTAATAGACTGTATCTCTGCGAACAAACTGTTAATTAGAGTACCAGCTGCATCCAGCTCCATCCTTTGAGTGTAATGAGCAAATCAGTTAGGCATTTAAAAACCCATTTAAACTTGATTTAAATGTTTGGATGGAGAGGAGTGAAGTGTGACTTCAGAAATGTTAATTTTGTTAAACAATTGGCTAAAGCTTGAAAAGAATCATAGACCATTGTGCAAGGACAAACAGATCTCATCATACTACATTAGTGGGAGATATAGCCAAGTTCAAGTGAACAGTAGGTGGCAAGAGAAGTTAACCATGACAAGCCAAGTTTCACCATAAGCCAGTTTAGGTCTATGTATTAATTTTCAAAAGAGCTCCTCTCCTTATATCAGCAGAAATAATGTATACGACTTTTGTTTTCTCTTGTTTAAACCCAAGACCTGGTCCCATTTTTGTCTTGGAACTGAGATGCCACAGATTGTTAGAACCAATAAAATGTGATCTGTGTTTTCTTTGGGTCTTTGTAGCCATGAAAATAAGACAAGCTGAGGGTGTCTGCAGAAGTAAAGGCCTCTCTGTAGGTCAGTTGTTTAAAATACATGTGTAACATTTGTTTCCTGGGAAGAGTCAACACACCAAATGAAAATAAACCAATCAGCAGCTGGTGAGTTTCAAAGGCTTAATTGTTTAGGTGACTGAACTGGTTAAAGGAATTACTTCCTTTTTGTTTAAATTTCAGCTGATTCTGCCCCTTCTCCCCTATTTTGTGATAATTTGTTCTGCATTAAATAACAAAACCCTTATTAGTTTGCTAAGTGCTGTACCTCAGCATGCCCTAGGCCCCCCAAAAGTCATCTTTTGATAGCAGATAGTGGCAAACTCATTAGTTAATGGTCAGAAGAAAAACTAAAAGGATCAGCTATTGTACTAAGAAACCTGTCATTAAGAGCAGTGATGTCCACTCCTATGATTGCAGCAGTAATGAACCATAGTCAGTGGATTTATAATCCCAGTGATCTACTAGATAGCTAAGTACTATTGGGTAAGTGGAATATGGAACTCCACAAGGTTTCACTTGGCATTGCATATGTAATGACCTATCTTCCTCTCTGAAGGTAAGGTAAGATCTCTTCTTCCTTTAGTAATGAAGATACAGCTAGATTAATTTTTTTTCTTTTTTTAATTAGAACACTGTACTCTCACACAGCCTATAGCTGAGATTTCCCACTGAAAAATACAACTGAGGAGTTCCAAACAACTGCAAGAGCTTCACTTGAAATTGAGACTATTGTCAACAATTCTTTCAAGTTTGTCCTCATTAACTGAACAGCTTCTAATGGATTGAATAATCACCTGCTATCCTGCACAATGGTATTAAAAATCATCTGGAGAGGAGGACTGCACGAACCTTAACAACACAGGTTACATCATCAGTCTCCCAAAGGTTTTGCGCCATTTTGAATAGCTATTTAGAAGTAAAAGTCTTCTTGACAAGTTGCAAAATCTGAGACCACTAGACAGATCTTATAAATTCCAAATATTGATTCATTCTGAACTGTAAGGAAAATGAAGTTAGATGTCTTGATTCAGATTTGCAATAACTTATGAACAGGTTATAAAGAAAGAGATGGTTCCAAACTAGGAAAAAATATCATACAAGATAAAATACTTTTTAGGGACCAACATACAAAGAATATGCCTAGTTTTCTACTTATCTGACTTCTCTATGAGTTAGTAATATTCTTACCCTCTAATCTTAGCAATAGAAACATAACTGTCAGCAGCTTTTTTGTCTCTATCACTTCAGCATATTTTCCCCCATCTGTCAGCAAACAGCAGCACAGTAAACAGAGACACAACAGCCTAACTTAGCTATGAATATATAAAAAAGCAAATCACCCATATAAATTTCAGTTAATTTGTTATGGTTGGCAAAAAAAGAGGACATATATATATACATACTAGGCAACTGCTAGATTTGACTTGACCAACTGATCTCCCAGAGCAGCATGGAAACGACATGCCTCAGTCCCTGGAGTTCTAGACCTAACAGCATGACATCCTGTCAGGTATGCAAGTAATGATCTTTTTCTTGGGAACAGTAACAGATTGAATGGCACTAAGTGGGGCCTCAGCTTTGCAGCAGGTGCTGGCACCTCGGAAATCACTACTCTCAGTAACACCCCATTTCAGCTGTACCTAACTTAAGAAAAAAGGAAACTAAAAAGGAACCCATTATAGCTCTCTGGCCTGACTGTGGAAGAAGCATTAATATGAGCTCGTTTGGCACGTAATAAAGCAGCCTAAGGCTTCTGTGACCTTGTGCTATCTGTAGTAGCTGGGTAACCACACTAACTCAAAGAGCTGTCCCTTGTGGGAGATAAGGTGGAATTACCAACCACACCATCTCCTTTGGAAGAACTTCGAAAAGTTGCCCTATTGCTGTTTTCAGATCATCTGACTCAGGACCATTTTTAGAACTGTTAATCTCACCCACTAAGAGAAGCTTCCCTCATGTTCAGAAAGTGTATGCAAGTCCTGATTCAGAAGTACATACAACCTTTCTGGCATATCTTATTAAGTACATTTTGTTATTAATTAGGCTGCTAGGCAGATGCCTAAGGCATCCTAGCTAAAGATAGATCTATAAAGCCTTCTGCAGATATGAGAGAACAAATCCTAATAGCACTAAGAGACCAACTAAATATGAATGGGCTCTGAAAAGATGACGTATAGACATAATTAAAAGAGGCCAAGCTTATTAATTAAAGCACCATGACTGTGGAGCTGACAGTTAGAGCTAACTCAAACCTGGACAGCTTACATTACAGACAGAGGAAACTTGCATCTGTTTGTGTAAGTGTGTGCAGACATACACCATGTACATATGCAGCTATATTGGGCAGAGGGCACCCGAGATCTTGGTGCTGCAAAGCTAGGAGTTTTAGCATTTAATGTCCATTTCTGATTTCCTCGCATCCTATGTGGCCAACATTACAAATATGATGACAAAATTTAGCTCCTATAGACATGGTTTTTAGGTTCAATACATTTAAACTTCCAAAGCATTTCTGGAATTTTCTTACATTCCTCCCCATTTCCCCTCTCTCTCTTCAATTAACACTGCGCCTTTCTTTGTAAAATGCCCCAATCTGTTTGCTCCACTTTTCTCTCCACCCAGTCTTTCCTAAAAACACTGAAGAGAAGAGCAAACTTTCCAGTCCATGGTGTTTGGAATGGTTCATAATTAGGCAAAATGTGTTCACGGACACCTCTAGCAATTGCTCACTATGAAGAAGCTGAGAAAACAAATGAAGGAAAAAGAATTAGGGAGGTCCCTAAGTATGGAGCCATTTGAGACTTAGAGGCATAATGAATAGCCTTCTGGAGCAGAACTCTGGCCACACAGACTGCCGCCTTTGGTGAACTCTTGAGACAGTTTATTTATTTCATTCCTCTTGACCAAAACCAGGTAAACTAATGGCTTTCAAAAGGTGGAAATGTTTTACATGTGTCAGTTAAAATGACTATTTAAACATTAAATGAGTGGCCTGGGCAGACTGTCAAGATGCGCACAGAAGGGATTCACCTCTTGCAAACTTTCCCCTCACATGTTTTTTTTTGTTTGTTTGTTTTTTAATAGGGCAGAACCAAGGTTTGGAGTGCAGAAAACTTTCATATCCTGTTGTTAGGGAACCCTTTTAAGAGAGCAAGACATGGCTTTCATTGGCTTTGCTTTTCCAGGGTGAAAGAATAGTGAGTCTAAGTGAAGGAGAATACAATGGAAAACCAGAATGCAGCTCCTTCCTAGAGCTACAGCAAACCTCATCGTAAAAGTTTACATCAATAGAATAAAAAAGCTTACTTACGGACAAATAAACAAAATCTTGCCTCAGAGGCGAGTTACAATTAAAGCAATGCAAAATGAAATGATTGCAAGAAACACATTCCAGCATGTTTCAACTAATATCAGCATCTTACAAAGGAGGTGGTGGGGGTGTGGAGAGTAGAAGTATCTTCTAATTGTATCTTACTCTTTCCAAACCAAAAAATTTTATTCATATCTTGTATTCCATCAGGGCTCAGCCCTCCAGAATGCTGAGCAACCACAGCTCTCAGAAAGGTACAGGACACTTGAAGGCTTTCAGGACCTTGCAGAACAAACATGTACTGTTGTATTGCATTTATGAACACAAACACTAGCTTTTCAAATTAATGAACCACCACAGCAGATTTTTGAGTGAGGTGTATGACGCGCAGGCTTTGGAAACTGAATCTGACCCAAAGTCAATTGAATGATTCCTATCAGTTTCCCTGGGGCTGGGATCAGGCATTTATGTGTTTTTGAAAGAGGCCAGATTGACAGCCCTAGAGACCATAAGTTCTGTTTATTCACATAACAAGCACAGTACAGGCAGAAGCATGTGATCTTAACCCACACTCGCTGCCCTGACAGGGGGCCTCAATCGTTTATTGGAAGAACAGCTTTTTCAGGTGAAAAGGGAATTTATTCAGGGTAGCCCTTTTACCCCTTGGCCTCTCTGCTGAAGCTGCCAAATACAGTCAAATGTTGGCAGCTTATTTCTCCTTCCCTAAACTATTGTCACCTCCAGTGGTGCAGATTTAATTGAAACACTTTTGCTGCAAGTTGAAAAGAGTATTTGTAACTTACTCCAGCCACAGCTACAGCTGACTAGGCCAACTAGCTTTGCAGACTTAATTCTGTAAGATAACAGAATAAATAACTATAAGTGTCAACAACCTTGAGAAAGCCCTGACCTTGAAGAGAAGGTAGTATGCACTCCTTAAGTTTGAATTTTTTTGTATATACAGCACAGCAGTGAGAATAGTCATCACTGACATCTGTGGTTGGGGGAGATTGATTCTTGTGCAAAGGGCCAGCACAAGCACCAACAAATTCCTCAGCATAGGGGTACCCTACAGCCCTGTTTGTTAGCTACTCATCGAAAAGTTTCAGCCACATTAAAAATCTTCTTAAGGGAAATACATGAAATAAAATATTTCAAATACGTCATCATAAAAACAATCTCTGCTAATCTGCTATATTTTTTCCATCTACAAATTATCTCACTTTCTGATGTATATGTATCCTCCATTCTGTGAAGTTCAGGCAAGACTTCCATTATGGAAAAAAATCACAGTAAACCAGGCTTTACTGAAAGTTAACAGTTAGATAGATGTAACTCCAAAAATCTATAGAAATTTGATGTGGAGTGGGAACATTCTGGATTCATTTTTGTAAGAAGAACAAAACATCACCATATGGAATTCTCCAAAAGGAACAGCATTGTTTAATTTAATTCTACAGCATCTCCTAAAAGGGCACTAAAGCTCAAGTAATTTTCTTTCAGTTCTTTCATCATTGAAGTGCTTAAAATAATATAATTCCTGCTGAATTCTCTTCCATTTCCTTCTTTACCTACCCTGAACCTTCAGCACGCTTCCACCTGCCCTGTCCCACACGGCTGCAAACCACCAGCTCAAAGGTGAAGAATGCAGGTCTTGTCTATGTAACCCACAATGGAGTTGACAGAGCTCACACCAGGCGTGTGAGAGTCATGTTCCCCAGCTCTTCGAGGGGCTTCTGGGCAACTGACAGGAAAATCAGCCCTGCACAAGGGTGTAAGTGGTTCCAAGAGAGGGTCTCTGGTAATTTTCAGGATGTCAGCTAGCTCTCTAAACACTTACCTCATGCTATCCAGCCTTTTACCACCTAGCTCTGACACAATGCACACACACACAGAGAAAGCTTTGCAGCTCAAGAAACACTACAGCACACACAGATGAAGTCAGTCTAAATAGTTTTCCCTCACTCCAACTCCATACTGGGGCTAAATCATTCTGCCCTTTACCAAAGCTACAGAAAGTAAAAATGCCCATTTGGAAAGTAAGAGAGGTGCAAAATGTTCCAGTCTATCCTCTCCTCAGTCTGCAGCCATGCCAGGCTCTTGAAAACAAGGGCCAGGAGAATTTCACACAACAGCAGGGTCTGGTTCAGCTCATGATCCCTCCAGAAGCTTCTCCCGATGTCACTGCTCCACTATTCGCATCATTGCCACTTTCCACTTTGCCTTCCCTTTCCATCCTGGCACACAGCAGAGGGTGCAAAAGAGAACTCAACTGAGTCTAAGGTAGTCTTGACACCCGAGCATAATACTGTTTGAAAGCTGTCAGATTACAGCACCATGTACTGTGGAGATTGCCTTGCATTTCTTCATTCCTAAAAATTTTGATACTGCCTAAGTCCCACTTGCCCCTTCAGGTCTTACTACACACGAACATGAGCAATGCACCAAATCCTAACAGCCTTCGTTACGTTTACCCTCAATGCCTCTGCATGGCAGGACGGTGCCTCCGTCTCCATTTACAGAAAGAGAAGCATAGCCCAGAGATTTATGCTCAGCCCAGATAAAACTGCTTCTGTGTCTGACTCCTGCTGAAATAAGGGGCATGTGAATCAGGGGCACTGAACATCTAGGTCTGAGGTTATTTGCATTAACTCTCATGGGAGGTCTGTAGCAGACTAATAACTTCCATTCTCTTCCATCCCTTGCTTCAGCCCCCATTTGCCTGCTCCTTGCTTTAACAACTCTCTTATGACCTGGGCCAGAGTCATCTGTTTGGATCTGAAAGCAAATGGTACCATATTAAAAAAAAAAAAAAAAAATTATATATACACACACATATATTTGTCGCCTCTTTCAATTCTTTACATTTCCCACATCTGCTTTTTTTGCCCTTCTATAGAAGAGAAAGATGAGCTCTGCCCTCTGAACATCTTTATGAAAAATACATAATACTAATATAGCCTTTTGATTATCATTTACTTTTAAAATGTGGAATGAACTTCCAAGCTGGCAAAAAGTAGGTCTGCAAATACTTGCTGAAATCCAAACTTAGGTTTTTTTTGCTTGTCTGCACCACTGTGAAATTGGAATTACTATGCCACAAAAGCACCCAACTGAAATCCAAATAGATTCCCACTTTCCTCTCAGGATACTCACATTTTCCAGCATCCCTGACTAATTTCAGGATTAACAGATCTTTGGGATCATGGCCCAGTATAAGGAGGGGGCCCAGCATCTAAGCCAGACACAGCAGGCAGCTGCGAGTCAGAGTCCAGAGCAGAAGGGAGAGTCTAGCTGGCATTCCTCAGAGCTGATAGCTGCTAGCTGGCCAGAGGCCTAATGTTAGGGAACGATAATTAGGACCCAAGGGGTTATGGAAGGAGACCTACAGCACCATCCCAGAGTCTGCACCACTTTGACTTGAGGGAAGGGCAGAGGCTGAGAGTCATCCCGCTTGAGGGATCCTAGCTGGCTGGCTGTTACAGGAGAAGAGCCAAAGAAACAAAGCCAAATCTGACACCTTTGTGCTCACAATGCCAAGTCCTGTACAGCTTGTAAAAGACCGACCGCAATATGCTGTGACATCCAGGTGACTATTACATGCCTGTCACCAGGCTGAGAAACCCATACCTTTCTGCAGTCTCATGTAGAAGCACACAGACCAGGTGTAATTTCTTCAAAATTAATGACATTATATTCTCACAAAAAGCAAGAGCATCAGAATAAGGCTCAGTACTTCTGAGGACGAATGGGTGCACTCCAAGATGACGGGCCTTCAACACAAGCACATTATCAGTACCAGCTAAGGAGAGAATAAATAATCCTACTTACAGTTTATGTCTAGTTTGATAACCACTGGCTGAGGAAAAGATGTCTTTCTGATTTAGATAGGAGGAATAGACTGGTCAGGCCCCTCAGCGTGTGGTGAATGTATGCAGAGACTTGCCACTAAACTGCATTTGGCATAATTACAGAATTCAGTGGTTTTGATGGAATTGTCTAATCTCTGTTTCCTGTTCCTGGAGCCCCATAATAAAACCACTCAGCTACAGCATAGATGCATACAACATGGCTGGTAGTAAACTACATCATGGGACAGAAAGCGTGACACAGAAGTGACCTTTTGGCTCAATGAAATCCCAATTAGCTCAGTCAGCAGACACAATTTAGACAAATGCAAGTACATGTCAAAACATTGCAATGACATGGTTGCAATAGTGCATTCTAAGTATTTCTGCATCAACTCAGCAAGCAGCTCTGGTAATACTCTGTCACTATCCTTCTTTATAAATGTTAGTCAGCATGATCAAAAGACAAAAGAAATTAAAAAAAACCACTTTGATGAGAGAGTAAATCATGCAGGATTCTGGATTTGGTCCGACCCTTGGTTTCAAATCCGTGTTTTTATCTCTCTTCTCAGTACTACTCTCACTGGAATCAGTGTCAAATATGGTAGAAGATGCCAATGGGACTTTAATTATCTGAAATATCTGCCATTTTTTCAATGCAAAGACAGAACGCCTGAGCTTAACTCAGAAAAAAAAAAAAAAAAAAAAAAAAAAATTATAGATACCTGTTCTAAAGAGAACCACCAGCATAGGCTGTACTGCTTTCTTTCCTGGCACTGTCACTGCCCTTCAGTATAAGACAGGACACTAAACTCTAAACACTTAGTCTGCAGATCATCAGAATGGTGCTGGCTCAGGATTCTCTTGTCATTATCTCCTTGCTCTATGCAAGCCTGAGAAACTTCTGTCACAGCAATTCCCAAGTTGTGGTGTACAGGGAGCTGCCTTGCTCTTCTCCTCATTTCCACAGAAGCCCTTGGAAAGAAAGAATATGCGCTAGCTTAGCTCTCGCAACATAATAAGATGAGGAGATCAGCCAGCTGGAAGCTTCCTCTAGAGATTAAGCAAGAAATGAAAGTAAATCCAATAAGCACCAACTTGAAGCCTGAAGCTGTCAGCCATAAATAAGAAGCAACAGCCTTCAAGTGGAGAAACTAGACAGCCAACTGGCCAATCATCAGGGCAAAGAACAGAGAGAATAAAATGAAATAAATGGAAGACAAACAACTTATTTTCTCACTTCAAAGGTCTGACCATACAGAAACAAAACTATAACCCTCCACAATTGCTGCAGGCATGTTCACAATGAAAGAGAAGGTGGTGTCCACATGGCTTTTAAGAATGCCTTCCATGAAAAAAATCACCAAAGTGAGCTTTAGAACAAGGGTTGGAGAAAAAAGGAAAGTAAAGGGATTATGGGAATGATGTAAAATACAACACGGATTTAGCAACAGTAGATCATGCCAGACTAATCCAGTATCTTTTTCCTATGGTAACTGATGGTCTAATGAAATACAGCAAAGTACAGCAGAAAAATACAGCAGACAATCTAGCAAAACTTCAATGAATCTTTTGATAAAATGCCATATCAGAAATAGCAATGATGGAGATTAATTAGATTGGTGAGGAGCTGCCTAAAAAGCTTGATTTGCATTCACAAAACCTCCACATTTAGACTGGACATTTCATATTTTCATTAATGTTCACAGCAGAAGAGTGAGGAATGAAACAACAGAATTTGCTGATGACCAAAAAACTGGAAATCTGGAGTATCATGCAGAAAGAAGTTGGTAACCTGTGACTGGAATGACAGAACTGGGTTGTATTATATCTCGAATCTGTTATTGATTAAATCTGCCAGAGGTTTTCATACAAACAACTTACAAGTGGTAGATCATAGAATCATAGAAATGTTTGGGCTGGAAAAGACCTTTAAGATCATTGAGTCCAACATGTACTATGCTGGTGACGTATACTTGTTATGGACTGAAGCATCTTGTATTGTAAAATATCAAATACTCAACAGGATAGTGCACACATTGTATGACATGTTTTCAAGCAGACAGGAAAAGACACCTTCCTCCCCATCCCGCCCCCCTAAAAAAAAAAATTCCCCAAAATTCAGAGTCTCCAAATCTACCAACTTCACTCTCCATGCACGCAAAACCGGCACATATTTTAAGTTCTTTAGCTATCAAACCCAGAAAAATAGTTAAACATCTGCAACACTGAGTTGCCCTGCGCAAGCCCCACAAGGTTTTCCCTATTTTGGCTGTAGATAGTGACTCTAGCTTTGCTCAGAGCACATGACTTGTGGATGAAACACTGGACATGAGCCAGCAATGTGCGATTGTAGCCCAAGAAGCCAACCATATCCTGGGCTGCAGCAAAAGAAGGTGGCCAGCATCTAAATTAATGAAAAATTATTAGGATAAATTTTCTTTTTCAGCTTCCCTGGCAGCTTAGTGCAGACCCTATGAATATAAAAACATCAAAAACTTTAGTTTCAATCTTGTGACGCAGCAAATAAAATGTTTGCAGAAAGCCAGGTTACACGATAGCACAAACCTGATTTTACAGCACAGACTATATAGAACAAGGTTTTGCACCTTCTTCCACACTAGAGAAAGTAGCCATTCTGAAGCTTTGCACTGCAGAGATGGACTTGTGTTCATTTACTCCTGAAGTATGGAGAACTGCCTTGAAAATGAAGCTAGCAGGAGTTGAAATCAGCATGTGAAACATCTAAGTTTAGGCAACAGATCCAACAAGGTTTCAACCCTTCAGGTACAACTGTGAAATCTAAAATACCACGAAGTTAGTGTGCAACAGCATGAAAAGACTTTTGAATTATGGGGGAGGACAAGGGAGAAGAGAGGTGACAGCAAATGCAGACAGAGAGATAACTCTAAGCACTGTATGTAATGAAGCCATAGGTAGGTCTTCTTTTCTTTTAGAGGTTTCTTTGAGGCTCACTTTTTTCATGTCTGTGGAGACATCACAGAAACTGGCAGAAGAAATCACACCACCCACATAGGATTTCCATTTTTCACAGGGGCAGAAATGCCAAGATATGTTTCACAATTTTAATATCAACCCCAGTAAGATTTTCTCTAGTCTAGCAATGGGATTAAAAATAACTGTTCCACTATTAAATTCCAGTTTGATTTTCAACATAAAAACCTACCATTTTATATTGAAGATACTGCGAAGAACTGATAAACAATGATTTCCTATCACCCACAAAAAAGTAAAGATGACAAAATGTTCTATAAAACTGCTCTTCAAAATACCGTACTTCAAGAAGGTAAAAAGAAAAACAATCTCCATATGGCCTTACTCTCCACTGCAGATCTGAGTTTAGCCCAGACTATGTTTACTACATTGCATCTGTCATCCCTCTGCCTGAGCTTCCATGTGCCTCACAGGAAGCCCAAGAAATCCCATAGAAAAGTAAGTTCAGTTACAGGTCGCTGGTTCACAGAGATGACTGGCATCTGTAATATTAAAATTTGTGGGAGAAACTACAGTGAAAATGCAACCCCAAATTTAAGGGAAATGCTGATGATCTTTGACAAAAAAGAAGCCAAGAGCGTACGTAAAAGATGGGTCCTCTGGTCAGTCAGAAAAACAATTTCCTGGCTGTTGATGTCAAATTTCTGAGGAACAAGCCTTGTTAATTCTGGTTTCAGACACCTTTTATGAATATTTTCTCTGCTGAGTATTTCTCAAAGACAAGACTTAACATATACAGTGTTAAGGCCTTGATTCTGTAAACACTTATGCACAAGGACAGTTTTATATAATACAAATAGCAGCCTCTTGTAACATGCGATGTTCACTTGCATATGGTTACTCATTTAGCTCTTTAATGTAACTAAACTAAAACTACAATGAGACCTGGAGGAATTACATGTATTTAAACAACTTCAGCACACTACCCTTTTTTTTTTCCTTCAAAAAAATTATTCATTCACATCACATTCTGTGAAGAATTCTTTGAAATAAAGGTTTTGTTGAACTCATGCCTGCTTCTGGAATCTTCCCCCACCATCTGCTCTGTTTTCTGCTATTCATTTTCACTATGGGACTGGTCATCCAAGTCACTGTTATTTTTGCTGTTTAGTTGAATGATTAGGCTTTTAAAACAAGAAAAAAATAGGTATTTCAAGATGACTGCATACTGTTTTTGAATGGCAGGCATTGACATGCATGTTTGGAAGGCACACTCAACCTAAAAACTGAGAATTAAAAAAAAAAAAAATATTAAAAGCATTTTTTTCCCCCAGAAAATTTATTTGAAGACATCACAGCATTGTTTCTCTCTTTAGAATTTGATTTTTAAAAAATGCAATTCCCCAAAATACTAACAGAACAAAGCTCTGTCCATTAGATGAGGGTCTTTGAAACTAGCTCTAGTTGATTATTTAAGAAAATGTTCCTTAATTTGAATGCACACATATGAACTGAATAAACTTCTTTGGCTTAGCATGAGTATCTGTGTATGCTCATAGTTTGCTCTTTTATTTCACATATTTATTTTAAAAACTGCATCACTTTATAAGGATATATTCTGCTGTCACTTGTAAACAAATTGCGGTCTCCAGAGAACGAGCAGAAGAGGGAAAAGGCTTCTCCCCTTCCCAGTCACTATGAGCCTCCAAACATTCACACTGAACTCTGTCATGTGTGTCACGGGGCCAAACTGCAGTTGCTCTGAGAAACATAGTGGTGGACTGTAAAGATTCATGAAAACAGAAAAAAAAAAAAAAAAAAAGAGAATTAAAAAAAGATAGAAAAATATTTTCCAATTAATATCTATGGAAACCTAGTCAGTGATCCTCCAAACAAGGAACAGAAGGCATGTCATATGGTTCTATTGCGTCTCCTGAA
Source organism: Coracias cyanogaster (assembly GCA_033124195.1). Taxonomy (NCBI): domain Eukaryota; kingdom Metazoa; phylum Chordata; class Aves; order Coraciiformes; family Coraciidae; genus Coracias; species Coracias cyanogaster. The sequence goes on from JAVSBS010020905.1 coordinate 51,462, forward strand.
TGTTCCCAACTAATAACACACGCTCACTGAATAAATTGAAATAACTGGTATGTTTGAGACAATGAATGAAGCAGTTGTAGTGATTTACCTGTTTATCATTACTTTAAATTTTAATACAAATTATAGTATTTTAAACCATTACTGAATTCCTAATAGAACTACGAATGTCCATCACAGTATTCGGGAATCTTTGCTGAAGGATCACACAAAGAATCCTTTGCTGAAAGGACAAGGAGGGGAAACAGTCTCTACAGAATTCTGTCTGGGTTTCTTCAAATATTCTCAATCTCTGGAAGACAAAGGAAGGGGAATCTTCTCCCTGATGCTAGTGTGAATTTAGCTTGTGTCTTTGTGTCTCCATGGAGACAATGTAAACACATCTGTTTTCTTTTTGCACTTGTGATGGAAGCATTCTACACAGAATTCATCACTGCAGGGAGCACAAGCATTATCTCAGGGCAGCAACAGGGAGAATTCTTTACCACAGTGACCAAAGCAGACCTGGTTTAATTCATTTCCTTCAATGACCAGTGTCAGGAGAAAAAAAGATAGCGAGTGTAAAGTCATAGCTTAAAGCTCAGAGTTTCTATCTCTTGATACTTGAATGTAATGTTCAGTAAATAATAGATATTAATCTCATCTTGCGAGAAAAAAAAAAATGCAGGGTATTGAAGGCCATTAGGTGAAACACAACAGTCTAGAATTCTGAAATGTCAATATAATCTAATAATGTTGTCATGGCTGTTATACATTGTTGCCTCTTTGTTTAACCACTAAAAATTAATAATCCCAAGACCTGACAATAGAGTTTCATTGTAGAAACTATCTCATATAAACATCATTTTAAAATTTCGTTTCCCCCAATGTTTATTCATTGCCAGCTAATGAAAGAGGAAAACGCATTGCACTGCAACTGTGTCAAAGTTCATTTGTTCAGTTTTATTACTTATTGTGTAGAACTGTCAAGGGCCTTTAAAATTATAAACTATTAAATATAAAATTTAGTTGCTTTCCATATACTTACATTCTTAATATTTTACCTCTATAAAGCATATGCATTAACGTGTTTGTTTTTGTTGTTCTTTTAAAATCAAACTACCATTTCTAACTACTAATTCATAACAAAAAAGGTTTGGTACTTGCTATTTCCAATCTATCTTTAAAACAGCATTTGTTTCCTTACTATTGTGAGGACTTTGTGTGGCAAAGAGGAATCACTTCTATTTAAGAGAAGGTACTTCAGAGAAATAAATTTTTATTTCTAGGCTTGCAGTCACAGCCAAAAACTGGTTAGTGCCTCATGGGACTGGTTAGCGCATCATTTCATACTGAAGGCTAAAGATGCCACAAAGCAGGAATGATGAATAAAATGCTGGAATACTAGGAAAGCATATTGAAGGTTGTGTGGTTGTGGTAGATGTGGTGTATTTTCTAAAAGAAATGGTTTCATTTAATTAAAACCACTAAAATTCTGGTAGGATATCTTCATTTCATATTGCCTTCTTTTGTGGCCAGTGATGTTTCAGAGTGATATGCTCTGTTATAGTCACATATTAACAAGGAACATGGGACATTCTTATGACTGGTAAAAACCAGCTTAATGTGCTTCAGGCGCTCAATGAAGATGTGGCTATTGAAACAATGAATGCTGGTTTAAACGGTTGCTTTCCTTTGCCAGTTCCAGAGTTGAAATGTGTTCAATGAGATGAACATTCAACAAACGGTATAGTCATCTCCCGAAAAAATGCATGTTTGCTTCTGAGATGTCACCTTAAAGGATTTAAATTCTTCTGACAGAAGAAAAGAGGTAACCGTGGACAAGAGCTCAAATTTAGGATTTGTGCCTTTCAATCTCAATACTTCCAATTGTCCAGAAACTCACATGAGATTGGGGTCTGGGCACAACAAACATCCGCCTGACCCTCATACACAACTAATACTGAACAGATATAGTTCTGGGGAAGGATAATGCCTTCCTGGCCAAGTAACTACCAACATCATTAGGAAAAATTAAAGACTCAGAAGAAAGAAAAGAAAGCATAAGCATAAACTTTCTTTAAGATAATTATAAAGACAGTGGGATTTATAGCTGCCTGCAGAACACCAAGTAAGTTTAGAACATGTGACCCAGAACCATTTTGGTGACAGGCACAAATGAAGAGAAGGCATGAAGCAGCAATGTGAAGTGCAGTACAACGAAACATCCTTTTACATATTTCTGCTTCTAGCATAAATCCTTCTCTACCGCTGTCCTACCCATAAACCAGACTCACCTAAGCCTTATGTTCTTTCATAAGTCACAGACAGACACACACAGACCCCCAGCTTCCTACTCTGAAAGTAAAACTATTCGTATCATGTCAATTTATGTTTCTAATGAACACCACCTTGCATTTCAATTTTATGTAAAACCTACTGAATTAACACAAATATGTCTTTGGCATTAATGGACTTTGAATCAATCTTCAAACTCTAAGTCCAGCATGCAAGCAATGTGGGAGCACAATAAATACCTTATATCCAGGAGTAGGCAACAAGAAAATCAGATGTCTAGAATTAGACGGCACAGAGGCTAATGAGAATCCCTTCTGTTCAGGTGATGAAGTACCAGGTTTGTTTTTCACTAGTCTTCTGATATTCAGGCAGGTTTCTGAAAATCAGTTATTGCTTCCATTTGCTTTCTATTTCCGTAAGAGAATGATATTAAATCATATTACAAAGATGTGGAAACAAGCTTCTGTGAGTAGCAGAAGCCTCAGTAGTATCCAGCTTCTGTCTAATTAGCTCAGAGAAAAACCAAAAGGTGAGATTTTGCTAGGGCAACCTTGATATATAGAAGACTCTTCCTTTCTAGGACAATAAAAGACACTTTGAATACTTTTTGCTTTTCTTTCAGTGTTGGGCATGGCCATTTAAATGTTTCACATTTATCAGCTTTGCAGCTGCCATTTTTATTCTAGTTAAACACCTTAACATTCAGTATTTATTTTAGAAAGGTGTCAGCTCCCTTGCAATAGGAACCCCCCCAGGCAGGAAGAGATGTTAGCATTCATGTTGCAATTTCAGCTGTTTTAATTGCTCACTAGATATGCATGATGTCCCGTAAGCTTCCAGAGATGTGTCACAGAAAAGATGCACACCAAGTCATGTTCTCTCAAAGGACAGGTCTGACGATTAAAGCTGAAGCTGTTAGTCACTTCACAGCTTGTTTGGATTTGCTGTGATTTTTTGTGCCTTTCAGAATACTTAGCTAAGGAATTTCATGACATGGCAATACTTAAAGTGAAAAGGGCACAGTAATTAGTTAAAAGCATGAAAGGAGTCAATTTTTTGACTGCATAATGCATAATAAAAGGAGCCTGTAAGTTTTCATTTGACAGGAATACAAAATTATCCTTGGAGATAATGTGAAAACTTTCCCTTAAGCTTTTGCCAAATAAGATAGAAGTTAAAATTCCTAAGCTACTTTTCAATAAAACAAACATTTCTTATTGTCACATATAAGGCCGTGGATTGTCATCCCAGGGCAGAAGTTATTAGTCAGTATTTACTAGCGATATTCTTCTTCAGCTGTGGCTGACCAGCCAGGGTCCGACCGAGCCCAGCTCTGGGCACACACCCAGCTGGCACTCCCGGATCACAGCAGCTCTTGTCTCTTTCCCAACTTTGTTGGCAAAGCATCAGCACACATCCCAAGGATGAATTAATCTACTATATAAATATATACCATGGAATCTTCCCTTGGGAAAAGAGTCCAGGTTCACAGAGAACTGTCACTCTAATTGGAAGTTTCATTGATGCAGGAAGTGGTATTTAGTCACAATTTTAAGACATTGATCATATTCCGTAGCTTTTCAAGAAGGACATTCACTAGAAATGGCTTCTAAATATCAATACAGAAGAACATAGAATGTATATTTTCTTGATATATTTACAGCATTTCAATATGCCGATGTTTTTGTATTTCATTCTTTCAAAAGGTCAACATAGTATTAGTTTGGAGGCAAATATAGAATTAAATAAGAGATAAAAAAAGAAAGGTTTTGGCCAGTCTAGTTTCTTCCCTTTTTCTCTCCTCATTTCTCAGCTTTCAGATGGAAAGAACTAATTTGTTCACTATTTACAGATTTTTAAAACACTAAATAAGTATTCCAAAACACAAAAAAGACTTCAGTTCCCTTTATTCCTACCCAGCCAAAGTATCAATATCTTTTCATCTGTAAATAAGACGACTGATGTAGAAAGTGGAATGAATACAGTAGGTCCAGAAAAAAAACCCCTCAGACTTCTTAACCATTCTATGTCAAATCCATGAAACCAAGTGACACTGCAGAATGGAAAATTCCAGTTTGGCATCTTGCAAATAGGTACGACATTGGTAACCATCTGAAGAGTCTGTCTGTAAGAACTGACTGCTATTCTGAATTGCTTTTCTAAACCACAGTGAAAAACAATGAAACACATGTGGAGTGTGAAATCCATGATTTCCTAACAGACATTTGTCACAATAGCTATTCTCTCACACAGAAACAAAGAATAGCAACACATTTTTCAACTCCCTCCTTCAAATATAAGCACTTTAAAACAATGGGATGAGCACATATTTGGGAAATTAGTTTTCTCTTGACTCACCACAGAAGACAGGCAGCAGAACACAAGAAAACTTTTAGACAGAGATAAAATTAACCAAGTGTTAATGCTGGGCATCCAAAGCCACAGAACAAAAGAATACTCTGAGACACCATCAGGGAAAAGAACCTCAATGTCAGGGCCCTGAGCACATCCTGCCACTCCTGGAGGTTTGGCTGCCCGGGCTGAGGGCCAACAGAGCTGATGCCGCTGAGGGCTGCCTGTGGCCCTGGGGATGCAAGCCATAAATTCCGTGCTTAGAGCTGGAGGTTCGACAGCACACACGACTTTTCAACTTACAAAGCATGTTTCTGTGAAGCACAATCAGATGTTCTGGATTGAAGAGCTATACCAGAAGAAAAGTCATTTTCTGGACCTCACTGAGATTCAACCGTGAAAAAGCAGTAAGTTTTAGACACAACAACTGGCGGTGTCCCACCCCACCATGGTTGGTTTCTATTAGATCTATGCCAAAGCATTTCTCTCTATTTCAAAATACCTTGTCCTTGCAATAATGGGTATGCATCAAATCCTAAGGACATTAAAGTCAAGTGATACACCAAAGTCTTTCTAAATGTTACTTGTATGGTAAGTGGATATGTATTACAAATTTTCATAGAACAAACAGCCACCTTATTTAAGATGATTCCTGTCATCTTGTAATGTTGATAGAAATGTATCTTATCTTCTGTTACTTACAGCGATACTTAAAATGGCCCATCATCTCTTCAGAGAGGGCTAGCCTCTGTCCAACAAAAGCCCATATTATAATTAAACAACATACAAGAATCTGTTGCTGAGCAAGAATGCTGTTTTGAAAGCGAGACTTCCCTTTTCTTCCAAACAGGTCCTGCACAAAGTCAGCATCCAGTTAGTAATAACATGTGGTAAATATTTCGGATCCACGTGGAATAGAAGTTAGTTGTGCGCTGAGCACTGTGTGTACTCTTCTACAGACCTGACTGCACAGCTGCATCTCCCCAGCTGCTGTCTGTGTGGAACCCTCCCAACGTGCTTCTGCAGCAAACACTGGTTCAGTACCCATCTGGCAGTCAGCACTATATTGTCGCCAACTCCTTCTCTCAGACAGTTTTATCTTTGAATTCAAAACCATCACTGTAGTATCATTAATTTTAAGAACATGATTTCCAAACCTCTGGAGAAAAGGTTCAAGTAATTTTTTTCTGTAACAGGCCTCTGCTGAGCTTCACTCATCAATCAATCAGGTATGGCTTCACTGTTCAAAACAGAAGCCAGGGCAATGAAACCATGTGTTCCATTAATGTAAACCAGCACAGGGATTTAGGTTACTGTAGATCTGGCCAGTACAGTCCCCGCTTACACTAAATCTAAGTTCTGATGAATAATGGCACCCTAAGCAACCAAATGCAACTTACAATTACTCTAAACAAATAACCAGTTTTGGCCTTTTATGTACATATTTAATGCAGATATTTAGTTGCATACATAAATACCTTTTACATCGATTTAGCTTATTGTCTAACAAAAAAATAATCCATCATATAATTAACCAAGCATTTCAGAAATAGGAGAATGATGCGTAGCTCTTATACAGCAGTTATCTGAATCTCAGGCTTTCAGAAATCATGATCTAATGCCTTCCAGGGAAAAAGTACAAGAGAAGTCTAAACCAGCATTTTAGAATTTCTAATGAGTTTTAGATTTTTTCTTGGAGTTTAAAGCTTTTTTAAACCTCACCCAGCAGTTCCAATATCTAAAACATTTTTTAGGGAAGCTCAAGATTCTGTGTAAATAACTGTTTCCAACAGCTAAGACTGCAAATAAAACTCCTTGTGTACCAAGAGCAAGCTGGGAAGGAGACATGTAATCCCATAAAAAGGAGAGCTGACCACCAGGAAGTGTCAGCTAGAGCAAGCAACAGGGATATCAATTTGTAGTTACTGTTACCAACTCCGCAAGTCATCATTTACTCCTTACATCACTCCCTGCTTATATCATTCACATACAAAATAAGTAAAATAACAACACTTCTGGTTCCTCATAAAGGAATTTAATGGAACTAATGGCTGCTGTAAAGCCCTGCAGAATTTATTTCTGAAATAAACTTTATAAAAAGCAGAGTATCATTACTCATGTGAGAGCACACACATAAAATCAATTACTGCTGCATCTTTCTTAGGTCATTTTGTTGGTCGTGAATTCTCATCATAATATTTGTTGTGCTGCATATCTTTTAAGGAGCCCTTCCTCCTCAGTCGGCATCAAGACATGATGTAAATTTTTAGGCAAGGTACTTTTTCAGATTCTCACAAACCAACATTTGTTTTGAGGGGGTTTATTTTTTTTTTGATGGGGAGGACAGAGGAGAGCATAATGCATTTTTCAATGACCGACCTTTCATCTCCCCTGCCATCTTCCCGTGCAACAACATTGTTTTTGCAGCTGTTAACCTCCCCCATCCCTCTTTTTAAATGAGTCTTGAATTTCTTACAGGAAATCAGGAAGTCCTAAGGAATTTGAGGTACACCAAAGCTATAGTATCAAGTCGGAATCAGTCAGATACTGTTCATATAATTTTTGATCTTTTGTCTCAAGCGTACATACAAACCAGGTAAGTGCAAATGCAGCTAGTTAACCGATGAAGTATGAATCCAACTAATATGTTCAACTAGAATTAATTGCTCATGCAAGTTAGGTAACAGGCAGTTTATAAAGGAGTCCCCATTTCACTTCCTTCAGAGTCTGCAGTCAACTTTCTAAAATAGTCCTGCTTTTTAAGAAATAGTTTTTATCACAGTCACAGAAGCACTAGGGAGCGAGGGAAGAAATTATGATCAGACCAAATAGGTATCTCAGAATTCAGGCCTCAACCTTGAGTGGATGATGTCAGAACTGCTAAGCTCTGGCAGAAGTGCAAGTATGGAAAATAAACTAAGGAAACAGATGGGTCTATTCGCTGACAGAGCAACCTTTCCAAAGGGAGACCAGCTGCAACACAGGTAATGCAAGCCATGATCCTGCCTCTGTGCTCCATGCTGCGGAGATAATCTAGGAGGTGTGAAACAAAAGAAGGATACAGACACTGACATACCGCACAGATCCTTCTCTACTCAAATTAACATTGACCAAAACATGCCACCAAGTCAGTAGAGGCTGCACTGTGCTAAGGAAAAATTACTTTCACCCCAGTAAGCTGATGCACTGTGAACAGGACTGAGAAATGATGACCTTGTTCTAAGTGACAGCAGTGGCTTGGGGGATCAGATGAGAACAGGGCTCCTGAAAAAGCCACTCTCAAATATGTGAATTCAGTTCTCAAAGATGTCCTATGACAGACTGATTAAGGATTCACAATGAATTAATCCCTTGGCTTCAATTGAGAATAGTGTAGGAAATGCTTTCCTGTCCTGTAGAAATCTGGGATTTCACTTTTTTTAACTTCAAAACAGAAAAAAAAGCAGACAAACACATAAAAAAGAGCCTGAAGCTGAAGGCTGCCAGCTGGCAGCTCTTGAACCACAGACAGTTTACAAGACATTCATGTATTAACACATTGCAGTGCTAAGTCAAGTGATAGCAGTGAGGCCCCACCAACACAGGAATTGCTGAGAAATTCAAATCATTAGTCAAGTAAGCCAAGTAAACTACTGAAACCAACACCAGTAGGAGCAACCATTACCTCAAAATCAGTAGTAACACTAAAACAAAGAATGAGAAACCTTTAAGATCTTCCTATAAAGTCTTCTTCTGTTTCCAAATTCTGTGGCTCCATTTTATGCATAAGTTTTGCTAGGTGGTCCCCAAGTCAGAAATCACCCACCGTACCGAAGCTCATCAGTTTAATTCAGTATATGGCAAACCAATATTCAAATATAGAAGAGCAAGAAACTGAAGGTAAGCCTCACATCTTGGAGAACAGGTAGGGAGAACCTTGCCCATCGGGCTTAAGGCTTATCGTGATGTAATCAAAACCAAATTGGATTTATAAACAAAGTACTTTGTCTAGTTTAGAGATTAAATAAGTAGCTGAGAACTGCAACAAGAAAGAAACTCTTCATCTATAAAATGTGAAGGCTGAAAATAAAGCAAGAATTCCCTTGGTTTGAATTTTGTTGCACCCCTTGGAACTGGAATCCATAGCTTTCCTTAGGGCTCAGTTTGATAGGCCTCACATGTTGCTTGTGCTTCCTGTATTTGAGTATCGAGCCCTGTAGTGCCCCTGTGATTCATTCACATTGCACACATATATTAACAACCTCTTCACATTTGATATGAAGAGAAAAAGATAGCAGCCAGCACCTTGGCTGGTTTCCTAACACAAGGATATACAGACCCAGAGTGAACACACAGGCCTGTGCGTTTGAAACTAGAAACTGCAACCACAGAAACTGACCCTGCTGTGTGTTTTCACCTGCACCACACATACCTTGGATGATCCTCATCTCTTCAGAAACAGTTGAAAGAATCTACTGATCTAGTGCTCACCTCAGGTAAATGACAATTTAAAAAGAGGTAGAAGGAACATGGCATTAGGGCAGAAGGAGCAGTGATCCAAGGAAAATCAGGACACAAAGGGCTGCTAAGGGAAACTGGCTTTTGGGGAGCACACGCAGGAGGGTATGAAGGAAAAGTGAGCCGTAAAAGAAACTGCCCATACATACTCATCACACCTACTCTGCTACTGAACTTGGTAGTTCTTTCTTTTTCCTCTCTCCTTATTTTGTGAAAACATCATATTTTTCATATATATTACACAGGAAATAATATATTTGGCTACTCTAGATAAATGTCTGATTGTTCTGTTGCAGGGTAGCCCATCTGTGAAAGGAACTACAATATTAAATAAACCAAGAATAGCATAAATAGTGTAGAAAATATGTTTTACTAATTCCAGAGAAGAGTATTTTTACTGTCTGCCCCAAGAGTTCCTGGCTAATGCAGAAATTTTGCTGAGATGGATGATCTTCTGTAATCTTAGAATTACTACTGATGATACAACATTCTGCCTTAACAAGCAGATGACAAGCAAGCCCTTATCATTCAAAGGTGTACCTGTGCATGGTTCACAGACTGAAGCAATACAAACCCACCTAGGGATGAAGCCTTGCTTCACCCTGAAGCACTGCTGTATTAAGAGACAAATGCTGAAGGATTGGCATGTCCTTCATGGAAATTGTGGAATGAGGACATAGAACCTGCTGAGAAATGTTCCTCTGTCAAACAGTGGAAGTATTTTAAGTGAGATCCTTTGCATGGTGTTGTTCTAAACTCAATTAAAAAAACCATGTCTATATGATTTTGAATAATAAGAATAGAGGATAGTTATAAAATTCACCTATGGCACCTACTTTAGAGCCACTGCAAATGTTTCAGAGGACAAGCTGAGAATTCAAAATTATCTTCACAGGTTGGAGAGAATCTAAACTCAACAAACTTAAAAGGTTAAGTGTAAAATGGTATACACTTAGGAAAGAAATGAAATTCACAAAAGCAAAATGGAGACTATGTGGCAAGGCAGCAGTTCAGCAGGAAAACATCTAAAGCTTATTTGAGCATCATGTTATCGATTCGCGATAAGAAAGGCAAATCTCATTTTGAGAGATGTTGTTACACAACTCATAGATAAGACACAGAGGTAGTCTATTCCACTCCGTCTGAGAAATGAGGATAGCATTTCCAGTTTGGAAAACCACACAACAGAAAAGTAGAAGAATTGGAGAGATTCTGGAAGTGGAGTGCCAGCAAGAGACATGGGGCAAAGAACAGAATGTCTGGTAACACAGAGAGTCAAGAGTTACGTAAAAGGTGCCCCTGCAAAAGATATTTCACAATAGAAAGGAATTATACTTAAGGACAGATAATCAGCAGAACTTTATCCAGACTGGCACAGCAGAAATTAGCTATGTATATAAACGTTTACTAACTTTAACTCAATGCAAAAAGTAACTGAACTTCAGGACAAGGCAGCCAATGTTGTCCCTCATGAAAGCATATAAATAAAGCTGTCCTTAAAGGAACAAGCCCTGAATTTTGCCAAGCCTGTTTAGTACATACTGCAATATTTCCAGAGGGGAGGCAATTTAACAGAAGAGAACGTAGCACTCCTAAAGTGCTAATAATAAAAATTTAAAAAAAACCCAGGACTGTTCATATTTGTGGTGTTTCCAAGGTTACCATTATCCAACCTTGTTTGATATGTTCTTTCCTTTTTGTAATTTAGAGAATGGCTTTGTCCCCATTGCTGTGGTTGACATTTCTTCCATCTCAGTGAAATCAGCCTCTAACTTTTTCTCATGTTGGCTTTTAAACAGGAAAAGTAAACAAGCAAATGAAGGTGCTGTGGGTATTGGTCAGAGTGCTGCAATTCACACTGCAGGGAGAGGGGCTGCTGCAGTGGAGAATGCTAATGCAAGAGCTGCAGTCCCTGTACGGCCTGGTTAAGTCTGTGCCTAATTAAGAAGGAATCACACAGATACAGGAGGATCCCTCTAATCCTTTTAACTAAAACACAGAATGCCAGGCTTAGCTCCATATATTTACTGTTACGCCAGTAGGCTTCTTAAACAAAGATAACATTTAAAATTCTGCAAGCTCTGTGTAAGTATTCTGGCCAGTTATATTATCATCAGTTGGTCAGTTTAACCTTTTTTTTTTTTGGGTCCTAGACAAACCAGGCTATTTCCACAGGCAAACCAGTTACATTAACTGGTGTTAAGCATTAAGTTTTCTTTTCATTTCATTCCATTCCTGCTTTGATCATTTCAGGAGAACAGCATCCATTGATCTGATAAGAGAAACAGGGACCTGGGCAAAGGGAATTGTATATGCTGATGTGCATTTTTAGATAGCAGAAGAATAGATTATTGTGGTTCCACTGGAAGTGGATTATTAATCTTCCTGTAAATTTACAATACTCAAACAATGACCAAAGGAAGATTGGAGATATTTATGAGCACATAACTCTGGAGAAAAATGTGTTCTATTTCATTGCTAGGACCCAGAATACACTCCTCTGCAATGACTTGGCACCAGAAAGAAGTTCCTATATCTTCCTTTTTCCCCTCTGATACATCCACCTGCTTCCAGATTGTGTCTAAGCATTTGAATTTTAATTTCCCAATGTGTTCTAGAGCATTTGTGACACTGAATGTGACAGAGCAAAAAATTTCTGAGGATCACATATAAGAGGTAAATGCTTCTTTGCTCCAAATTAGGACATCACCAGCAATAAATTATCCTGCTACTCCATGTACTATAAGGGGAGAGGGATTATTAAGCATCACTCAAAACCTCTGTTTAAGACCCTCTTCCCCTCCACCCACCCACTTCTCATTCTGTCTACTGGGAAAATAACCTACTAAAAGCTGCAGGGATTCTCTTAGGATGGACTTCACTCTTTCGATTTTCTCTTCAGCAGCAATGAAGATTTGAATTACCTTCTGAAAGTACAAATATTATTCCCCTGATTCTCCGGAAGCAGCACACACAACATCCCTGAAAACTGCACTCCCAAAAGTCAAAATTTAATTCATAGCACAATGCCTACTTCAGGACAAAATGCCAGACTCCTGAAAGCTTTAGCATTCTCTCTGCTCTGCTGCTGAAGGATTGTTATTCCTAGAAGAATTCAGCTCTGTAAGATAAGTGTTAATGCATTATTTCTGTAGGTCTCCAGGGTCTGAAGTTTGAATTTAATGTGAACTGAATAAAATCATTTGCTTTTTATCAGCATGGTCCATGAACCATGGTTTGAGGCCAATATGTGACTCTAAGGAAAATGAGTTTAGCTTCAACTCCTTAATCCCCGGATAAGATCATGAAATCACCATACGTCACTCAGCAGTGTTTAGCAAAAAATGCCTGCCTCTGTAGTAATAATAAAAAAACTGCATTACAGTCACTGGCTCCACAAAGATGATGGCTCTTGCAGGTTCAGGTGAAGTACATAGTTGTGTATGAAGAGGACGGAGTGCAGCCAAAAGAGCACAATAACCTCCATTTCATGTTGATGTTTGATTTCTGGAAATCTACTCAGAAATCCACTTTCAAAAAAGAATTATCCTCATGCACACTCTTTCTCTCAAACACATATATTCACATACTTCTATGCATAATAATTCTGAGTTTAAACTTATGCTCTGCTGTAGGTAAAATTCCAGAATAAACGTGGGAGTAGCTCCTGAGTTAGACTGTTGTAATAACAAATTAAGTTACGATTTATTCAGTTTATTCACATTCAAATATAGAAACTCAAATGTAGAGACAGTTGCTGAAACAGTGTTTTTCATAAGATTCATACAATTACAGAAGGAAAAGTCTCAAATAGGCAACAGCCAAGATGTACTAGTTCATATGAATTCACTGCTATTTCAAATACTGGTGCCACCTCTCTTGATCAGACAAAACTAACTTCACTAAATAGAAAATTTAGCAGCAAGAGCTAGGAGCAAGCAACTAAGAGCAAAGCAATAGCAAGAATTTCACTAAAATAGAACAGTATACCTAAATTTCAACTCTGCGGCACGCACAGATGCTGAACACTTAATAGCAGAACCTTGACGTACATGTGTCCTGACACAAAGCAGAAACAAACCACTACAACCAATTACAACTAGCCCTCCCATTTAATAGGTAAAACCTAACCACGGAACACTTCTGACAATGTGATGGAATAATCTTGCATGACAAATATCCCTGAGAGAAAATACTTTGAACACATTTTTTCTTACAATTTCTTCTCAGAAGCTTGTACGCTCCCTTAAGATTCCTCTCACAATAAAGGATGAATTCAGTAGAACATTCTCAGTTTCTTTCTCTGAAGCAAGCTCAAATACTTTTCATTCCATCATATAAGCTTTTAAAGAACCTTTTCCTTGAGCACAATAGACTATGAACCAAATTGTCAGTTAATAGAGTGATATGAGCTTAAAGAACAGCAACAAAAACTGCTAAAGGAACCAGGGTGCATAGGACACGTGGACAACTGTATTAGATCTCTCAGGTGATTGGAGTAAAATACTCTCTAACACTGATTTTTCACAGATGGAGGAAAACCCCTGTTAACACAAAATATACTGACTTACGTAGATATACCAAAATGTCAGCAAACAAGCACAGATAGGAAACAGTGATGCATGGACCTAAACAGGAGCAGAGCCTCAAAAAAACAGGATTTTTTTGTATATTCATTTGGAAATTATAGCTAATCTCTCTAATGTGTAGTCCAGCTCAGATAAAAAAATATTCATAATACCCACCAGCACTTATACAAGAGGCTATATTAACCCTGCTAAAATAGTTTATTCTCGGTTTGGTTTTGGGAAGGGGAAGAGATGTTGGAAATTTTTATTTGCTTGTTTTTTTACATAGCAACAACTACCTTGGTTCTGGTTAAAACTTCAGCCCTACTGAAACTGGGTCAGGGATATATTTGGATCCGAAAGACATAAAATCTTAAGTGACAAGATACAACTTCACAGCATCCAGCTCAGGTATATCAGCAGAATGCACATTCAGGGGAATAAGGAATATTTTCTTTCAAATGCAAATCTACATGTAGCAGGAAAAGTTCTGTCATCTGATTAGAGACTTCTCCTGCCATTCAGTGCATGTCTCCAGTAGTAAATAGGTAATTTTCCTGTGTTGCCTTTTGGGACAGTTTGGGTTTATACTCATAAGGATAAGCAGAGAATGGATGTTTATTGACTAACAAGACTGGAAATAGCAGCAAAGCTACCATTAATTCCCTGCTGTTTTAAATGGCACTCAGACAATAAAGGGCAAAGGACTCAGCATGACAGACTCTTCATCTGTGGACAGGGCTGATCTGTGGAGCAGAGTGATACCCTGCAGTGCTAAATCTGTACTGGCACACAGGCAGGGCACAGCCTGGGAAAAGGACCCAAAGCAATGGGAATGAGAAACATTGACAAAAATTGCCAAGGCAGAAGCTTGGACTGTTATTGTAATACCAGAAAAAAAAAACCAAAAACATACTGTCATGATGGCAAAGGTAGAACAAAAAAATATTGTAATTGCACACAAGAAATGTGACCCTGCGCTCTGGTTTTCAAGGACTGAAATCAGTACCTGCCCAGAAGTGGATGTTTAAACTCCTACACAACGGGTATTCAGGGAGGCAGTTATGTACCTAAGAAATGCAGAAACCTAGAGTTTGTAGCTGATAAGGTGGGTTTCAAGGGTAATATCTGGGTCACAAGTACACAGAGCCAAGTTCTTTGAAATTCAGATGTAACATGCTTGACACGAAGACATGTAGTTTAGTGACAGCCCAGGGCAAATACGAAAGAGAATCCCCCAGCACAGAAGACAAGGAAAAACATAGGGAACACTTAAGAACAACTATAAGATGCTTTCCCCAGGAAAAGCATTTAACACATTATAATTGTAGATTTACAAGAAAAGTTTAAATTATTAGTAGGAATGATAATGTGAGGAAGCCATCAGAGAGTTATAAAGAAAGCAGAATGATCCATGAAAGTTCTCTCTCTTGATTAGGGTTAGAGGCTTATCTAATTACAGAACCATACAATCATAGAACCATTTAGGTTGAAAAAGACTTTTAAGATCACTGAGTCCAACCATTATGAATTATTATGAATTATGAATGACTGACTCAGATGAGACATCACAAACAATGATCAAAGCTAAGATATTCAATATAAATGGCCTCTATGGATGCCCTATTTGATTTGCATATTTTCAAATTTAAAAAATAGCAATTATGCTTAGCTCTGCTGGGATTTATTCATAAGCCTTCAAGTTTAAGAAGGTTGCCCTCTAAAGCCATTGATGTATTCCTGCCTATGAAAAACAAACACTTTGCTGAAAACAAATACACTCACACTAAAGCCTGCAGAGCCACTTAGGAATCAGAAACTGTGGATTGAATCTAATCAATAAGTGGATGCACCTTAAACTCATCTTTAACTGAGTTGCAATGGACCCTCACACACCTTGCAACCTCTGTCTAAATATCTCCTTCAAAAACATACATGGGACTATGAGCTGGCAGACAAGACTGATCTGAACTGAAAGTCATTTTTCTGGTGTGCAGAGCCAGCTCTTTCCTTTTTTCCCATGTTACCTATCCTTTTGCTGCCTGAGAAGCTACTTAAATTTCTCACAGTTGCTAAGTAAAACATGTAATTAACATTCCAGTACACCAAATTACTGCCAGCCCACTCCACTGGTCTGAGAGCTAGGAATACTCAACTAATAAATGATGCTTCTGATACTGACTTTGTACCATACCTACAATTAAGTTGCTATTTAGCTATTTCACAGTGGTGGTATAAAAGCTGGGTTATAATTAGGAAGACATGAGCTAGAGCTTTGATGGGAAGTATGTGGGAAAGGCAATTTACCCTTGTCTTGGCCATTGTCTGCCTTTGATAAATGAAGAACAGCAAAAGAAATCCTGTGAAGTCAGGGACCTGAAATATCTTTGATTCTTTTTCCTTAATGACAGGTCAACATGTTAAAATTGCAGTGTGTTTTGTATAGACAAAACAGTTTCATTCTCATATAAAGAATACCAGTGTGAGGTTAAGCAATTAAATTAGGAATAATTTTATATGACAGCGATGCATGCTAATGAATCTATGGTAACCAACCTACCTGAGCATACATAACTACCCTGGTATTAATGAAGGGGTGCTAAAAGAATGCTGTTTCCGAGCTGTTTTCCAACATCACCTTGCAATGCCTCCTGCTCCTTGTTTCAAACAGGATGAGAGTGAGAGTAGGAAAACTCTTACATTGTGTTATAACAAATTATTTCAATACAGATTTTGTGACTTAAGGATGACAGACTTAAATCTGACAAGCTAACAAATTAAAGAAAGATATTAGACATTCACTAAGAAGTTGCAAGCCAGCAACCTGGCTGAAGTGTGTTTTGCTCATTACAATCAATTATTTTCTTTCTTACATTGCCTTTTCGTTCAAATCTTGGTTTGAGTCCTCTGAGAACTGAGATATAAAGCTGTTGTGACACACACTTTTAAACTCAACGATTTTGACTTTTTAGTAGTTGCATTATCTGCCCATATTTAGTTGTCTGAAATCAAAAGCTATAAAAAGCACTTTGACCAGCTATAAGCTCTGTTCTTCTCAGCTACATTGATCTCTGAGACTGAGCTGTGCTTTTAGTATATTAAAACATAGAATTTTCCTCTTTTTTCCATGATTCTAACATTTTTCTTATTATATTAATTGAGTTAACAAATGAGGAACATATTGTGCTCTCCTCATACTGCCATTTTTGACCTCTCAGTATCTTCACAGATTAACTTTTGATATTAATTCACAGCTGGAGTGTCCTAAATGAGTACGACAACTCAAGTTCTACATTTCAGTTCAAAGACATGTTTTGTACTAACAGCCATTGAAATGTAAAGCTTACCCACTGGTCCACTGGTAAGGCTTGTAATATTCAAGAGGAAAGGAACCGAGGAACAGAAAACCAAATCTGATATTGAAGCTCGCCTCCAAACTTTTGAATTCCCTGGAACTGAGTTTTCTGATAAAATTCATTACCACATGATTTATTAGACAAGCATTAAAGATACAATGCACTATACTGCTCTACAGGGCACAGAATGCTTCTAGATTTTACTTAACTGAGAGATAAAATACCTTCACTCAGACTTGTAACTGTGGCCCTGGGTACACCATAATCCTGGCCCTCCTACAAGACAGTTACTCAGCCCTACGACAACGGCAGGTGGGGGCTCTCACAGCTCATAGCAGACAGCGCAACAGGACACAGCTTAAGCTGCCAAGATTGAGATAGCTACTCCAACGAGTACTAGTACACACCAAGAGGTACTTACTACCAACCTCTGCTGTAATAGACCCTTTACAAGATTTTTGTACAGCTACTGAGGCTTGCCACAATAGGTAATATTAACCCCACAGAAACTCTCACACGATAATGCAGCTTTTTACAAGATAACAAAACCATAACTTACCAGAGTTATGATTTCAGAATATTACTCGCTATTTCTCAAGACTTAAAGACTCTCCATTCACTGGAAGATAGCTCCTGGAAATTACTCCAAGTTAAGAAATGGCAACTCATTTGCCTCCTGCTGCTAATTTTCCCATTGCAATTGCAACTGGCATTTAGATTTTGGATGACAATGCCAAAAAATCGAAGTGTTAGGAGGAAAAAGAACCATACTTACACAATGTATGTTAAAACCTAGCAGCAAGGAGACTGATGTCAGTAACACATTATTTCATTTGAGTCATGCTGAAAGTTTCTGGAATGCTTTCCCAGCTGGCCATTGTGGAGTACTTAAATCACCTGAGGACTTGGTAAAAACACAAGTGCAAAATAGATCAATCAGGCCGGTCAGGTGCCGCTCTCCTCCTTAATATGCATTAAAGATGAATCTTTCCTAAAGCTTGACAGGAGACCTAACAATTCTTGCATTAGTAAATACATGTCTGGTATTCCTTTTGATTTCTATTAGTTTAACAATTATTAACAATTCCCGCTCTCACATAAGGGAAAATGATTTAATTATTCATGTTGACAGATTAGGGTGTAATCAAAACCAATTTGCTACCCTTACAGGGGAGGAAGCAAAAGGTCCTTACTGAGAACATATTAAGCATATCATCTAAAAGGAATCAGGATTCTTTTAATTGCACATGCTTTCTTTAAATGACTAGAAGCATTTGCTTAAAAAACAATGTAGTACTGGCTACTAATATCATACTGTAGCCAGTACAATTCATACTAACGGTAGGACAAGTTGATCTTCTTTCAGTCACCCAAGATCCAACCTACCAAGTAATTATATTTTACAAAGTATTTCAAGAGTACTTTAGAACACTGGGGAGTTCAGAAAAATAGCATATACCCTATCAGTTCCTGTCTTTGGACATACCAGAGCTTGTAAATTGGACAATGAAAACTAGCAATTAAATGCTATTGAGGCCAGTGAATGCTACTGAATTTATGAGTTCCTTCTATTCTAATGGCACTTTGAGGCCATCCAACTGCTTCCCAAAGGAAACCATCCTTTGAGGGTAAACAAAGCATGCTCAACCTCATCTACATATCTGATAAATAACATGAATTGCTTTCAGCTTCAGAAGGTAAAATTAGAAAGTTACCGGCAATTCTTACAAAAAACATAAATTAGATATATTTGCAAGTAGCTATAAAACTGGGAAAATCAGAAGTTAAAGCAAAAGCTTATTTTTACAAGATTCAGCAAGAAAATGACAGGAAGGTTAGAGTTCTCGTAACGTTCTAGCTACATGGTGTTCAAGCACAAGCTGAGTCACCAGTAGAACGGTCCTTATTGAATTACAGATAAGTTCAGCTCCTGAATGTACAAAATTGGAATTCCTGAAGGAAACGAAGCAATACATACAAAAGCTACTTGAGTAACCAACTGAAATCACACAAGAAAGGGACCATCATTTTCAGAAGTATGAAGGTCTTCTGATAGAGGAATAGAAAAATAGAATTGAAAAGGAAGATTAAGTTGCATTTCATATTTAGAGGATTTATTTTGTATTTACTGTGGGTTTTTTTCGGATAACAAAAATCCTGATTTTAATGCAACTTGCCCTATCTGTTACAAACGAGAAAAGCTGAAGTCTTTGTTTAATGGTGATGTTGGTTTAGGACCGCATGAGGTTTTTAGGATGGAAACTGGAAGTATAGAAGGGTTATACCCTAAAGTAGCACTGATTTGAAACAGGAAATTAATCATTCTAAACCAGGCCCTAGGAATCCTTAAATACAGATTTATAGGCAATTTTAAAATAATTTCATCAGTAGACTTGAAGCAATTTAGCTGTATTAATGTGAATCAACAGATTTGTTTCACAAGTACTAATGTTACCCTACAAGACTAGAAAAGCTCTCCTCCCAGGAAATGAATAGCAAGGGGAGACTGAGGAGGTACGCTGTAGAAATAATGACCCAGTCTAGAGGAATGGGAGTTCTAAAAGAACCTGAAAGAATAAGACCCAATGTAGAGCGTTTGAGACTAGTATGAACACAACCAGTATACGCCAATGATCAAGATTCTCAAGTAGGTGCCCAGGATGTATTTACTTCCAAAACTATAACAATTTTCAGTTTAAATAAGAAACTAAATCCTGTAGCTGATTTTGATTAACCCAATCTGTAGAACCCTAACTGAAGGTTCTGCTAGGGGTTGTATCAGTTCGGAGTTTATGTTTTAAATTTCTTTAACTAGTATTTAGAATCAATTTGGATACTGTAAATACAGCAGAGTGACCTCCTTTAGGCTTTCATTTTTTATTATTTTATACCAGCTTATCAAGACCAAGTCAGAGGCATTACCAAGCTGGGCTATAAACAAAACCTGAAATCATCTTGAGATGAATAAAGGATCAAGCCTTCAAGTGAAAGAACTGGATTTGACTGGACATTTCTGAGGTACAGGAGTGTCACTGTGGAGTTATACGTATGTAAAGGGAAAGATATTAATCATATCAGAGAGGGAATGAAGGAGGATCCTGATGTAATTTTTCCTATTATTTGGGGAATTTAAAGAAGGAAAAAATGGACATGCAGTAAATAGTCCACTTGTTTAATGAAATCCAAAACAAGATTAAGCATAATAATTACTCAATAATGAGCAGGCAAAACATAAGTATGTAGAAATAGAAATTATTTGTTTTGCCTATGGTGAATACATGACAAATACTGTCTAAAGACATTAAGTTTCCAAGCCTGAATAAAGACACATAGTATACTCGTTTGTACTGCTCCAACTGTTTCTCTAATGGGCAGAAACCAAAAGACAAATATTTTCTAACATGTCTTAAACTTTCCTAAATAACAGCTAGATCACTAGGAATTATAACAACTCATCCAATCCAAAATTTTGTTTTCTTAACTGAATTTGTTCCAGGGTAGCATTCTGAATTTCTTTCACTCACTGTTTTCCTATCATTGTTTGATCCAGGCATAGATATTTTTACACAGGCCTTACCACAGATTTTGCCAGTTTTCTGTAAACTGACATCTACAAGGAATGTGTGAAAGTGCTTCTACAAAAACAACTTCAAATTAAGAAAGCACTGTTCAGAAATAGCTAGCCTTAGGAGCCCAATTTCTGTGTTGGTACAATGCCTTCGGCACACCAATGTTACATGTTCCTGGGAGGTAGTGACCAGAGAAACCAATCAGAAGAGCCTTGGCCATCAGGTTCTGCTCTATGTCCAGTGAAGCTTGCTGAGTGGAACAAGACTAAGAGAGAGAATAATACACAGTGCAAGGAAGTGGTATTGAATGGTTACTAGAGCTTTACGGTTTTACCATGGTTGGCCTAGCTGTCCAGGCACAATTGTAAATTCCTATTTGATTTCCGCTATACCTTGGTAACACCAAATTTTCCCTTTTTTTTTTTAAGTTAGATAGCTTTTATGAATTAACGAGGTTCTGAGAATTTAGATTAATAGATTACATTTAAGGTACAGATTCTATTACTGAACTTTAAAAATAATAGGTTCCCATCTGATAGGGATTGACTGGCTCAAATGTATTAATCCACAAAAATTACAAAGGGCTTGAACTAGCAGTAGCTACACATCTGGAAGTAAGTACAAAACATGGGTAACAGATAAAGGAATTGTTGTAGTTAACATAGCTTTTATAACACAACAAAATATGATTTTTTTAAAGACTTATTTTAGTAGGTGTGAACTAGTATGTTTATTCCAGTTATCTTAGACAGGAGGTAAGGATAATTATTTACAGTATTTCTCTCAAGGGAGGGACTTCTTGACTGTAAAGGACTTTTGTAAAGTTAAGACAGACTTTGAGTTAGGCAGAAGCTTATTTAACTACAGCTGTGATGGTAAATACCTGGGAAAGGTGATTTACTTATAAAATGGATATTGCCTTGTTTCATTAATTGGAGTACTGGGTAAGAAATACCACGAAAAGACATGGAATATGTTTGGTTTACTTTTATTATATATAAAATGAAGCGTGTTTTGACTGGATTGACTAGGTAAAGGAGTATGTTGTGAAGAAATAATTATTTTAATGGTAGAATGGTGGTGTAAGATTAAGCGAATAATGAATTTAGCATGATTTAATGTTACTGTGACATGTATGTTAATGAAATTCTGGTAACCAACAGATTTACCCTGAGTTTACTGTGAGATTATGTGTGGCATACATATAATTAGTGAATATGTAAATCAGCACAAAGAGAAAATGGACTCTAAAGAATGACTTCATGGCTGTTCCCTGTGGTCACTGCAGCAGGCTGCAATGCCTGCTGTATATCCTGCTTAAGGCAAACTGTAGTGGGAGTAGGAAAGCTTCTGTCTTTTGATCCTTTCGGTAAAGATAACCCCTACCTATCAGGATCTTGCAAAAACTCCACTTCCCTGTAATAATTTATTCAATACCCTTCTGAGGGACAAACTATCTAACATTATTCACAGCCACAGGAAATCCAAAAGTTACAACTGAGGATAACTAGCATAGTGAGGATAATGTTTCCACATGTTCTACGTCCAGTGCTGTTTGCTAGAAGGTAGTTAATATCCCGCCTTAGAGTTCAGATGGCTTCTTCACTCCGCAACAGCATGGTGTGGGTGTACAGATAACTCAGTCTCATGCTTTGCCTGAGCTAGAATATCTTTGCAGGATCTGGAACCTGTGGAAACTTGACAAGTCAGTGCAGAGATAAAAACCAAAGGTTTCAAGGTGGTCCCACAGCATGGGGTATATTTACATTGCATCCCCCTACACATTCTGTAGCAGCCACGCTATCCAGACTTTTCCCTACCTGGGGGGAAACCCGTTCTAGCAGTGACCAGGTAAGAAGTTAACTCTGTACAGGTCTCAGTGCCAAACCCAACTATATTCATTTACAGACTGATCCAAAGGCTCCTGAGGCTGAGTCAATCTCTTCTGATGTTGCCTTAGTAGCACCCAATGTTTCTTAACTACCACTGAATGGGCTGATGGACAAAATGCAGGTAACACTTTAAAAAATATCTCCAACTGGGATGCTGTGAAATTAACTTGATAACTGCAACATACTGGCTGCAAGTTTGATGACTTAGGCCCCTACTGTTCCAGAACAACATGCTAAGAGCAAATTACCAGCTGCAGCACAGTGACAAATGTCTGCTCATTAGCAAAGGTTACTATTTTGCCGGGGAAGACAACCACTTAAAAAGAAGCATTCTTTATGCTGGAGGACTGAGAACCACAGCAGCATTATGCTTTTTTAGATCTCCAAATTAGTACACATTTTTGTCATGTCAGCTTCTACATCTGCTTAAATGTTGCAAACATTTATGAATATTAATTACCATTTGTTCCAGAAGAGCTGTAAATCAGTTAATTAAGGAACCTGTCATCATGTTTATATTGTCTAAAGGAAAATCCAAACTACAACAGAATATGAAATTAAGCTAGAATTTTGTCTACAACCATAATTTATAATTAGATAAATTGGTGCACTCAAAGCCTTCACATAACATGAAGTGATCTAATTTTTTTTCTGCCGGTCATATTTTGATCTAATAAATAAATACAAGAGCTGAAAGATGCATTGTGATGACATTCCATTAACGGGCAAAGCACAGATCAAGTGGGCCAGCTTTGGACTCTCAGCTCAAAGAGACCAGCACCTTCAGGAGGTGCTGAATTCAACAACCTGAGAAATACAGAGAATGAACCCCTAAAATTAGCAATAAAAATAAATTAGTGACAAATAAGTGATATATGGACAAATAATAAAGGCTTAACTGGCAAATATTTAACATTGAAACTTTCCTTCCTATAAGCCCTCTCCCAATATTTATTAAGCTAATTAATGCGAATTGCTTTTTCTCCATAGTTAGTCCATTAATTTGGTTTCTAAACAATGCAGCCTCTTTAGTGATTCACATCACTCATTCTCTGGATCATTCATATACTCCATCCAGGAATACTCAGAACTTAAATTCTCTGTCGCAACTGGGGGAGAATATAACACATATTAATTGGCAGCACAAGCGTAACACCAGGTCCTTTGAAATATTTGCCTGACTTTGAGCCTTCTGTAAACATCTTGTATTAAAAAGATGATCTGCAGAAAGGCTCAGTTGTAGCTAAATGTTGTTTTCATTAATATTCTAAGATCCACAAATTTTACCTGTGAACCAGACCCCCTTTAGATTTTAAGAATTCTCACTGAAGAAAGCATATAATTTAAGTCTGTTAATCAATGGGTGCAAAAAAAATTAGCAGTGCCTTAAGTAAGTAGCAGTCTTAGGCTGTTAACACTGACTCAGTAAAGTTATTTCAGTGCACGGGAGAAAATGACTTGTATGAGGGACAAATCCATAACTGTCTAACACTGAAATGCAAGCCTCTGTAATGTGGAGAGTGGTGAAAGAGACACAGCCAGCCACCAAGAAGAAATATATTTCACTACACAATCTTCCCAACATAGGTAACTTTTGGACTTTAAATGACCTTTGATGGATATTTGTTCCCTCCTTTTCTATTTATTCTCAAATACTTGCATGCATTAAATTTCAACATTATCAGAAAAGCCTGAAAACACTTCCAAAGCTTCCATGCAGCTGACAGCTAACACTCAAATGCCTAAAATTTTACACGCTTCATCAGAAGTATCTGCATGTAAATTTTACATCATTTTTCCACCTTCATGTAAATGAAATAATGTAAGCATGTAAGTTAAAATAATTATTAATTCCCTCTGTCACACATTTTACCCCTTTTATGACTATTATGAGTTATGTGCAATGCAAAACAATGTATAGGGTGTTTCCCCATGAGTTAAAGCCCAGTTGAAGTTAATGGCTGCCTTCCCTTTTTGGGGGGCCATGAAGTCTCAGCTCAGTGGTCACCAATCCCCAGGAAATGCCTGGTTCCTGAAATCATTATTGCTTAATTGAAAGAATAGCAACCAACACAGCACAGAAGATATAGCCTTCTACTGAGAATGTATGAAGTACAGGCTCACATTGAGGAACTCTTTTCTTCCCTACCCTCAGATCAGGAGAACAACCTGGGAGGGGAAATAAATCTGAGGATACAAAAAGCTTCAGCAACAAACCAGCAGGTCATAAATAAAATCCCCCCACAAACGCCAAGCGGTTTTGCTTTTCTTTTCCCTCTTTTTTTTTTTAATCATTATTCACCCTGACATGAATCCTAATTAAAATTTTACACAGTGTGTCTTTTAATTAGCCGTGGCTGGAGTGGTGAAAGCTATCAATATTTAGCAGGATAATTGTACAAAATGACTTTTCAAAAATGAACAGCAGGCATGAATCCACTCAACAGCAGGGGGTTATTCAGACACACACTGTGCAAGATGGGGTGCCTCAGATAATGTGTGAGAGATAATAATGCACACAGGGAGTGACACATGCTGCCATATTTTGTGCTTCATTGGCTTTCTGCAAACAGCATTTGGCTCTTGTTGCACTCAGGACATCAGGGTTCACACAAGCTTCAAGCTGGTGATTTTTATCTTTATGTTGTTGATATATTTTATCTTAAACAGAAGGATGTGTTTAATAACAACAAACAAAAGACTGGGACACAGCTCTGTGTATGACCTAGTCTGATTCTACTTTGCAGAGGCTCACAACAGACAACGTTGAGAACAGAGGCTTGCTTTCTGTCTGTCTTCCTCTTTCTTTTTATCAAAAAGGAAAGAAAAAAGCTTTGCCCATCCTGGCAGAATAGGAAGCAGTAAATTCATTTCTGTTTTGCAAATGCATGGTGTAAATGTACTCAGCTTTATTTTAAAACATATTTGCAACAGTTCTCACATAATCTTTCTCTTCTTTCCTTCCCAAAAGAACTAGGACAGGCAAATTGCAATGCGATGGGCTTGCTGTGGGACAGCAAAAGCAGCAGGAAACATTGACAGACGTTTCCCACATGCACCAAGGAAATGCTCAGTAACACCACATAAAATGGGGTTCCAAGGCAGCTATGCTCAGTGCAAGCAGTATGCGGGACAAATCCTTGAGGAACTATGTATTCAAGAGTAAGAACACAAATCCCAACACACAAATTCCCTACACAGAGAGCCGGGTATAAAGCCCAAACGGGAGTAGCAGCGGGCACATCCAGGTGAAACATGCAAGAACCAGCCGTTCCGTTTTAGAAGATGAGAATGAGCATGTTTCTACCAGTTGCCTGCAGCAAGTCTCTTGCTTTACTATCAGGGCAAAGAGGATTCTCTCAGCTCCAGGTTCCCTCATCTCCTGCAATCAGACAGTTAGGGAAGAACACCAGTTTATGTCCAAAGCTCTTAATAAGTCTAGAATTAAATGCAACCCACAGTGCCACAGACCCCTAAAACATTATGTCACTTCAATACACTCTGGCCTTCTCTTTCTTTTTTCTTTTCTTCTTTCATAGCATGAGATGAATAGAAATAGCCTGGGCCCACAATGCAGCATTTCAGCAGAAACATTACTATAACTTAGAGATGGCACATAATGCAGCATCAACTGCATCCAAATCTTTCCCATAACTCTTCACAGCCAAATCAGCTATAAAACTCAGAGACCAAGACATACAGCCGCATTGTGTATCATCTCAATGCACTGCCTACCAGCAATGGAACAATTATAAAGCTGCTAATGGAATTAGATTGACAGAAACATGACAGGTTTACAAAGCGAGACCAGTAGGAAAGACTTTTTTTTTCACAACGTAACAGAAGTGTAAAGCACCAGGGTTTACAGCACAGCAGCCATTCGCAGGGCTCTGCCACTGATGAATCACCCGTCACAGCCTCTGATCTAAAGCCCCGTGAAGCTACAGAAGTCCCTTCACTGAGTTCAGTGACTATTGGAATGGGCTTCCAAATTAAGTTTGTGTGTAAGCCTGGGAATCCAAAACCCCATTCTCAATGCTGCAAGAGATTTGTTGAGTGACCAGCCAGTTCATTTCACCCTTCTGTGCCTTAGTTTCAATTTAAACTGAGAATCACAGCAGTTTTCACAGCCTCCATTGAGTACAGCTCTAAATCTCTCAAATTCCTGGGAGGTGGTACACTGCTGCTAAGTATTTTTAACACTAACCACATTACCACATACAAAGTTGGCACTTAATGGTTACGCAGGAAAGAGGAGCGGCATAAAATATCCAGAAGTAGAAACAACACATCTAAGTATCTTAACGTTAAAAAAAAAAAAATCAAGTTAAAACCCAAGACAATTGATTTACCCAACTAACTACTGTTATAGAATAAAAGAGTTCTATGTAAATACCAGAATTTACCCTTCTCTAAACATAAATCAGGTCACAATGAGAATTTGTTTTGTTAAAAATAAATACAAGGGACAAAATATGACTTCAGGAATTTCAATTAAGTATGTTATGTGGCATAGCCTTTCAAGCAAAGCTCTTTCTTTTATCTTTACAAAACTGAATTGATTCTTACTCTTTAAACAAAGTGTGACATTTGGGTGTTTATTATTAACTAGTGCTATTAATTTCAGAAAAACAGAACCTCTTAAAGCAAGATTGAATTATTCTGTTCTGTTTTCAATATAATCTAACCTGAGCCTGCAAAATATGCAGAAAGGAATGAAAATAATCCACTACTTTAACTTTTACTGACTGTTACAATACACACAGCTAATTGTGTACTGTGTAATTGAGCAGATAACAAACAAAATGTCTCTCCAGTCAATAGGGAGCTAGGGTAGGATGGAAAAGTATCAAGCTGGACAAAAAAGAGAAGCAATTTAGTTTTAACCCATTTCATATTTTAAAAATACTCATCCATTTTATACTGCACACGGGGAGGGAAATAGTTGTGGAAGCAAAAGAAACAGACTTTCTGAAGAGTATGACGGATACAATGAATTTACAAAAACCAGCTTGACATATGATAAACAGTAGAAGAGTGTTGGGTGGAGTAATTGCATTTAAATGACAACAACTATTTTGGCTTTCAGGCAACAGTAGAACATTAGTTTATATGCAGCAACTCCTAATGTAACACACAGTGGAATGACTGTAACTGACAGGGGAGCAGTAAGACAGTCAAAATGTACAGGAAGACTGGGTGGTACCACAGCTGTAATAAAATAACTAGTTTCATGGCTATATAGAGTATCAACATTAAGGAATGACCAGGGTTAGCATCATAAGCAGGCTGATGTTTGCCAAGTGTTTTAAAATGGGAAGCTCTGGTTGAGAACTGGAATAGGGGTAGGGGCAGAAACTTGCTCCTTCAGTTAACATAAATCACCAAAGGAATGAAGTTCTCTGTCAGTATCTATTACATATCTCAGGGGGGACTGCCTGGTCTTCAACACTGGTTGCACACTCTTGTCCCCCTGGAGCTCCTACAAACCATCACCCTGACTCTTCCAATTCCCACACAAATAAATTAGAAAAATAATTACATGCAATAATCTATCCAGAGCCAGCAGCATCTGGATTGGGTGAGTAACCCCAGGGATCTTGTTACACATTCACATCACTCACAATACATTAATCTTGCTGTCAGTAAAAGTAATTGCTTAAGAATTAACTTGGGTATTTATAAAGGCACCTTACTCTTCATATATATGAACGCTCTGTCATTTAGTGAGCCTTAGAAAAGATACAGGAACTGAAGGGACTTTTGGATTAAACAAGAAAATAGTGTTGGACTCTACGGGAATGAATCTGCTATAAGTATAAAAGAGATCTAAATATCAACTACTACGATAATTTATAAACTGAGAGGTTGTCTCTCCACAATGTTAATAGGTAATAAACACCAATATCCCTTTAGATGTTTTGGAAAAAATATTAAATAATAAGGCCTAGATTTCAGACAAATGAATTATGTAGCCCAGGTAATCCATGCCTGGAACAGAAGGTTTAACAGCAAAAAACAACACAACAGCAGAATAGTTGAGTCTATTTTTCTGAGAAGGACAAGACTTCTGTAAAAAAGTCATTTAGTTGGGTATAACAGCTGTCTGGTACCTTGGCAAGTTTGCCATGGGTTACATTATGCAGGGCTTTCAGTTTAGCTTTGTTCTACCCAGAACTGGTAAATAGTGCTGATGTTGAGGATGAAATGAACATACATTTATTTCTCCTTCGTTTTTTTCCAATACCAATGTACATCATTATCCCTGTCACAGCCACCAACATCTTGTGCTATGATACGTACCATTGATCTTTTAATAATAAGCAAATGTGTCACAAATACTCCAAGTACAATTTACAGACCTTTAGTCTAGGAAACAGGAGAGCGAAAGGAAGTGAATTAATATTCATGTCAGTTCCTCTTCTCACCTGTTTGCGTAAATGTTCTGAGGGCACCATGGGCCTAATTTCAAGGGGAAAGATGGTTGGACAGGCAGGCAGTTGTCTGGGAAAGCAAACACGAGATAGGGATGGGAAAACCATCCACTGGGGATAGGAGGGAGATGGAATCTCTGATGTGTAGGCACCCACTGGGGAACCAGGAGTCACCATCAGCAAGCTGAAAACTATAACGACTGATGGAAACAGGATAATAAAAAAGGAAGAGAAGCTTGGAAAAGAAGATGAGCCATCCCTACAGATTTTATTGTATCTAGATCAAGTTCATAAGGTTCTTTTCTTGCATTGATGGGGCCATTTCAGCTCCATAAGTAAGAAGTAAGCAGCTAGAGGATGTGGTGGCATTAGCCAGTCCAGGGAACAAAGGGCACTATGTTCAGTGAGCGTGCAGCTGCCTTTTAAGTAGAACACATAGAACTTACAGATTTGAAAAACTCGGCTTTGGGAAAGGCAACATAGATCTGCACGCATGGATGGACAGAATCTCTTTGCCACTAGCAGGGGAATACATCCATATCCAAATGTATTTGGTCTCCTGTACCTCTGAAATCTAGAACAAGGCTTTACTGCAAGCTTTGTGCCTTGACCCCATTTTATTACAGACTGAACCACTGCTGCACAAGAAATAATTTAAAGGCAGCCTGTGAATTATTACCAGTAGGATATGACCAACTTAAAAAATTTTAGTGGAATAAATTAAAGCTCTAGCAGTCTAGAAGCTCCAGAATTTCATTCTGCAGAATGGCTATTCAAAGTAGAAAGCAAAAATAAAACTGTAAGAATCAAAGACGAGTTCTGACAACCATCCTAGGAGCCGAACATTGCTGTGCCAATTGTCATCCAACAAGCAAATGTACCTTCCCTTACAATTACAAAATTAAAACAATTAAAAATGGAGGAGGGAGGGATGGGAGAGATAATTCAAATAATTTTATCACCATGGGTTTTTTTTAGTGAATAATGATATTTTTCCTCCTGGGAAACCTTCATATTTCAGACAGATGTTTTCAACCATTCTAGAGGATTCTGTTTTTCAAATGTCATATGTTTGTAGATGACATATGCTGGTTCCAAATACTTAGATAATGTTCTTAGATTTTGTATTCCAAAGGTAACAATTTCACAATAAGCACTCCTATTTAGTCACTTCATGTGCAACTGCCTGCTTGGTACACAGAAGAGCTTGGCATGTAAACTGTTGAAAATTTTTCCTGCTAACCACAAACAAATATACAGCTCTTAACTTTTTTTCTTTAAATTAAATCTTATGGAAAAATGTTCCACAGTGTAAGTGTCCCTCTCAAAATCCTCAGAAGAATCAACAGGGATCATAATTACAGTCATTATTTGTAGCTTGACATCTGAAAACTTTCAAGAACATCTATTTTACTGTTGGATTAACTAAGGCACAGTGAAGCAGTTAATATAAAATCCAAGTAAGTCAATGGAAGACTCCTAAGTGACTTCTTGATGACCTAAGGGTTGTACGAGTCATTAGTCCTCATTCCCTTCCCAGCAGTAAATTATTCCTCAAAGGGTAAAAAGTTAACTTTAAGCTAACTTGTCCCTGACAAGGGTAATATTCTTTATGTAACCTCTTCAATTTGCCTACCTGTACCAAAAGTGCTGTGCGCATCACTGAAGTCTTTAAAGAACAAGAAGCTACAGAAGGTCAAGACCTAAGTGACATATTTCCCTTCAGCCTGCAGATAAGTGAGAGCAAATTTTCTCAGCACAGGCTTAACAGTGAGCCCTTTAACCCTTATCCTTCGTATCAAAACCAGTATCAATTTATAACTGGGACACAAAGATGAAAGCAAATCTAAAAATGTTGCAAGCAGCTCCAGAAAATAAGAAAGTTCTTGGAATGTGTTTACTTTCTCAAATAACTGTCTCAAAATATAAAATCACAGAGGAAAAACATTAAGCTATTTTAAGAAGTGAGTTAAAATCAAAACTAGGAAGGGGCAATATTTGGCCAGGTGAAAATATTGTTGAACACCTTAGTAAGAGCTTCAACTAGTTTTTAAAGATCCCACAGAAAAACACTTTATGAAGAAAATGCACCTAAAACTGGCCAAGCAGTGACAACTTTAATTTACAAAGTATTTTAGGTACCTCCAGAATAATTTTTATTGTACATTAGTCCAGAATTTCCATGCCAAATATTCTGAGAAATAAGAACTTCCATGCTTTCACAGCCTCTGGCTTGAGGTGGTCAGCCCATAACCTGTCATTCCAGAATAGAGAATGTTTATCCCTAGGCAAAGTAAGGAGCAAATATGGAATTCATCTTGGACATCACAAAACGGCAGGGAATCCCAATCCTCTTCTTTCGCCAAGGTGTTAGCTCTTCTGCCATCTGCCCGAGTTATTCATTCTAAGATTAAATTCTGCCCTGATTTTCCAATTAGTCAAAATATGCTGAACAACATTTTGCTTGAAAGTGCCAGTAACATCTTCCTCAAAAGTATTAAGGATTGGGCATTGCTTTTAATCTCAAAGTAAATGTTCACTTAAGCAAAAAACAAGGCAGGTGCAAAAGGGGCAAGGGAAGATGGCAACCAGGGACTGGCGATTTCAGAGTTCTGAAACAGGCTAATCACAGGTATCAGGGGATCTGAATTAAATCACGCTGCTTCTACCATTTAAGCATAAGTATAGATGAGCTGTCATTCTAACGGCTGGAGATTTTATTTCCTAAAATAGCTTCTGAAATGCAAACACTTTAAATCCACTTTGAATGCACTGCTGAGTCATGAGTATGTTTATCCTTATTATTTCTGTTGTAATGCATCTTAAATTTAAAAAATGTCTGTTGAACTATTTGTACTAAGATAGAAATAAAGAAATGGTGTTGTTTTGTTATTCTTATTCTCTCTAGTGACCAGCTTATCCCAATTTTGCCCCGCAACCTCTTCTGCTAGGTTATCAGTATTGCTTCTTTCTAAATGAAACTTGTTACTTGTCTTCCTGGGTACAATTAATTTTTTTCTTGTTTGGTCTGTTTAAATAAGCTATTGATTTTTTTTTCAAGGTAATTTAAGGTGGGAATACAGTTCTTATTTGGTGACTACCAGCCTAATGTGCTTTGAGTAAACAAATGTTACCATTTCAATTTGTTATTTTTGTCATCAAAATCGACCAAGCAGCAACTACTACTCACGTGGTTGGATTTCGAGAATAACTGTTGTGTGAAGCAATAAGTAACAATAATTTAGTAAAGTGTTACCCATGGCTAAATAATTACAAGGGATGGGACATAACACACTACAGTGGTACAAGAAGCTTGTCATTAAAATATATCCTAAAGCAGGTGACAATGGGGTGCCTGCATGAACAAAATTAAATACAGTAATTTTTTAGAGGCTATGCTTTTATTACATGAGCCTTATTTCTGCTACAGGTGCTGTCTGAGGATGGCCACCTGAATGGCGTGGTAATGTTGCCATCAGCTTCTGGATTGCTCAGAAATCAGGAGCAGTTTGTACAGGCTGTCCTTTCCAGCACCTGAAGCTAGTCATACCCAAAAAAGTGTGGAAACAGACAGAGATAAACTATCGCTGTGCACATTTTTAGCCTTCATCTTTTCTACAAGCTTAGAGGTTTAAGCTGTTCACATTTTCCTAATAAGTACTCCTCATGCCCATGTCTTACTGTAAAGCACATTTTAAAAATGTATTACCCATTCTAGGATAGGTCTCTTAAACTGCCCGAAGCTTTTACATGTCATAGAATGAAAATTAACACCCTCCCCCATGCCAGATTTTCATTTTGAAAAACCGTAGCAGCTCTTTTGTTCATCTTTACCAACATATTGCTCCATTTTTCCAAGGGAAAACAATATAATCTTATATTTCTTGACACTAAAGCCTGGACTAAAACAAACCCCACTAGTAAGCATTTTCAATGCTATATTCATATTTTAAATACAATCATATTATTCAGAATATTCATAATTTAGAATTAAAGCAACCACAGTAATAGTTTGTATTTTTTCAGTGTAAAATGTTGAAAGGCCTATGAAGGACCAGGTAAAACTGTGACTGCAAATGGTTGGGCATACGATTAAGACAGACAGACAGCTTCATGCCCGAAGAGTAGATACAGGGATAACTTTCAGGAAGTCTTGACCTTTTTCCGTAGGAAAAGTGTATTTTCAGCAAAAAAGAAACAGTGATGAATTGTGGCCAGAGCCACCTATTAACAGCAGTAATGAATTAGTACTTACTATGCAAGTATACTGCTTCATTTCCTTTAAAGATCAACATGTCACTGCATATCTTTTTCAACCAATTGTTTTCCTATCCTGTGTTATGCAAAAGAAAAGGACCTTGAGAATAGAAATCTTAGAAAAGACCAACTAAATCTTGAAAATATTATTGCAATGCATTAGTACTACATGATTCACTTTCTGTTATGAAGCACAGAATCAACATTCTGCATTTGTCCAACTGTACAATGAAAAACTATTCAGGGGCTGAGGGCAGAGGAAAGGAAGAGATAAGGCTTGTTTTCAAGGTTGAATGTATTTGAGGTTCTACTGCTAAAAAGGTTATTTGGCAAATCTGGAGGGAGGGCAGAGGGAGGAAAATCAGTTGCTAAAATATAAATATTTGAATTGTACAGCACCTAGAAAATGCCACAGGATTAAAATTCTGCTTCCAGGGGAAATAACTCCCATGGAGTTTGAGTCTTGTGGCTCTTATCAACAAAATATCAATTAATTTGACCAGATGTAAATGCCATACTACTTCAAGAGCTACCATAGACTCTAGGAAAGACAGGGCCTATCAGTTATTGGTCTCATCCTGTCCTCAAGGCCTACTACTGACTAAAAGCCTGCATGATATGGCTTGGCTAATGGCTCTTGCATTGAAAGCCTGGAAGGAAAGGTTGCACAAGCAGGTCCCTTTCCCCTCTCGTGCCTTTATATGATGTTACCAACACAGGCCAGACTCCTCTATCCAACTAGTTTATGCTCTTTCACAGTATGGCCAGCTTATCACACCATAGCATGTTCACACCATACCTCCAAGAGCCTCAGGTCACGCAATTACTGAAAGTGTCCATCTTTAAAAAGATTTCCTTCCTATACACTTGAAGAAAAACATATAATGAGGGGGATCCCAAATTTTTAAGTCCGAAAAAGCAAATGAAGAATTCTAGTTTTGTTTGTTTTTTAAATTTCGTGGCTCTGAGGAGAGAATGAGTCGGCATACTCATGAATTTTCAAGTTTTGCAGTTGGCAAGTTGGAAAAAGAAAATACTATCCTTTGCAGCAAATTCCAGAATGTCTGAAAGAAAAAGGGAAATTATAATGCAAACTACTGCATGCTGATATTGTAATCTGTCCAGTTAGCAGCTTTAAATATGACACTATTGTAAATAAATGCATTAAAATGTCAGCTGAGAAATGCAGTCGGCTACAAATCTGAAAGTGGTAATGAAAATTAAATGAAAAATGATGCATCATAATAAGGAGAAGTTTGGAGATTAGGCAAAATTCTAAAGTTACGTTAAAATTCACTCTCCCAACAAGGTTAGATGAAAGCGAACTCTGAGGATTATAAAATCTCTTCTCTCAGCCTCTTGACATTCATCAACAGGTGAGAATATTTCACACTGAAAAGAATTTAGTAATTAGGGTTCGTTTTGTTTTTTTTTTTTTTAAAGAAAATATTAAATAAGTTGTAAAATACAAGAAGAATTCAAACTCTTCAGGTGAAGGACAGAATTTCGATTAAAAAAGAAATATCCATGACACAGGTGTTATATGCCAGGTCACTGGAACTTGCTAAATTGAGACATTCGGGTGACACAGCTCAGCTGACTATGTCTGAATTGGAGGCAAGTGGTCCCATGGTGCAGAGCTTGTAAGAAAAAAATCTTTCAGGTGAAGCTGTCTTTCCATGTCTGGGCAAAAGACCTGCCATTTTATCCAGATGTTGCCTTCATGTTTATAGGTCCAGATAGTGACAGAAGCTGGCAACAGGGATAGGTTGAAGGGCTCCAACCACTGGATTTACAGAGATGCAGCGTCTCCAATGCAGTAAAACAAGCTGTAGCAGACACGGCTTTACTGCACCTCAGGTACAGTAGGTATATTTTATTAAATAAACTGAAACAGAAAAGGAAAGAAAAAGCTTTATAAAGTAGTATTTGTTAATTTCACTGTCCTTTGATAAAAAAATAACTGAAATGACAAAAAACTTTTTATTTTATGAAGACTAATCTTATCATCATCTTACCCCTACCTGACACTGTCTGAAACAATAAAATGCCAGAAATATAAGTAAACCCACACACTTAACTGTGCCTCCCTTCAGGAGAAAATTCTGTTTCCTCCCAACACTTTTTCCTTTTGTCTGATAACAAAAAAAAAAAAAGCAGTAGAATTTTATAATCATACATTAAATTTTTAGAACCATTTCAATAACTAGCTTTGCATTAAAAAAAAAAAAAAAAGATAAAGCCTTCTGTTGGGTCGCTGACATTTAATGAATTATGAAGTGGCTCTTTCAGAACACTCCGATCTGGTTATCTTGCTAGCCTCATTAAGATTTTTTCATCTAGAATACTAAGCCTTTGATAATATCTGCTTAGTCTTGTTTTCCATCTGACAGCTGTCACAGAGGAATTAATGGAATATTTTAAGATCTTTAGGGGAGACAATATTCTTCACATCATTTTGGTGACATTACATGATATGTTGGGTAAATCCTATCCTCACAAGGTTCTTTAAGAGGTATTCTCATCCAGTGCAGCCACTGTAAGCATGCCATGAATGAGCTAATGTAATTATTCTACAGTGTTTTTGAAGACCAGATCTTTTGCCTAGCACTGTATACTTCATACTGTTCATTATCAGACATAAACCTGGAGTAGTTCTTTGCTATGTACTAAGCTGCCAGCAGATTAGTTAGTCATCTAGAGCATTTTATTTTTTGACTAATTGTCCTTATGTGTAAATATAATACAAAAGTTCGAATATAGATGGTTCACAGTACATAGTAAGAAGACTGAAACATCCTGCTTACAAAGATGTCTACTGCCATCAAATCATACTTTGCTGCAACCCACTACTCAAGCCCCATCAGTCCTAGGCATATAGATCCATGTAACAGTGTTTCAAGAAAATAGTTGCTAATTTACTAACATCAAGGCCATTAGGAGTCACAGTTACACTTTCTGCAAACATTCTCACTTCCAAATGTTTACAATAATTTTGTAAACTCCATCAATATCAAAGGATCCATTTTGGTACACATACATACTGCAAGCATTGGATACATTCACACATCCCAAACTCACACCTGCTAGTTAAAGTTCAGCTGCCCTACCTGAATACTCGAAGTCCAAAACATTTTACAGTAAAGCTGAAAGAGCTACGTATTTCTGCATTAATTTTGCAGCTAGTATGCTAAAGAAAGAGTTGAGTGATATCATCATGCCTTGGAGAGACAGGGGAAAGCACTGTGTGAACCTGGAAAGCAGTGGGGAAGAAAATGAAGACAACTGTGGATGGTTTCCTTCTATCACACAGGTTTTGACAATAGAAAAAGGCAGTTTGCTGGGAATTCTGATTAAATAACAAAATAAAGCATAGGCTGAGGTTTACCTGTCATGGAATCGGTAAACACTGCATGGAAGACAAAAACCTAGTTCCTTCTAACACAGTCAAAGAATGAACTATTAATGAGTGGAATGTTACATAGGCAATTTTTTTTAAAGTTAAGACTTTGAAAGGACTCAATATTGTTCAGCACTGATTCACCCTTGATTTCATAAAGTATCAGTTCAGTTTGGATGTGTGGTAAACACGAACGCTCACGCGCCCGGACCGCGAGAGGATGAAATAAAGCCAGCTGACCACTTTTAGATTTATTTTCTTAAAATAAAGGTTTTTCTGTGGACTGTCAAATGGAGTTCCTATAATTCTAACATTAATAGTATAGTCTTCATAATTTTCTGAAATTTTATGTACATGCTTTTAACATGTCTGTGATATACAAGCGCATATTCTTTGTTCTTATTATTTGTAGATATCTTAAACAATCATAAAGAGGTGTGGAGAGACCACAACCTATGTCTGACTATTTTACTATGGAATGCACCACTTGTGGTGTACCCAAGATAAAATTACAATTACAATGTGGATGATACAGTCTTGAAAAGGTTGTTCAGCCAGTAGCCATTTGTAGCAAGGAGACTTGGAAGGATAGTTATTAAAGTCACTGGAAAGGCAACTAACAGCATCAGGTAGATCTGCCTTATCTATATGATTTTCCTCACATGCTTTAGTAGAGAGGGGAAGCGAGCAAAGAACAAAGTGCAGTCTTACTGTAGAAAGTCTAGCCAGACACACTTCAGGTATTCAAAACCATAAGCTCCCTCTACTGGTACAGCTGAATTCCTGGATACTGATAATGGGCCTCAATTCTTGGTTTTAGGCCAGGTAGATAACCCTATTGCTTCTGCATTGCCATGGACACCATTAACTTTTCACTTCTACAGTACTCTTTTAATCCTAGTAGTAAAAAAAGAAGTAGATGCAAGGTCATACAAATGTAAAACCTCTTTTCTTAAAAGACCCATAAATCTTCAGCATTTGGGCAAGCTATCAGTTGATACTTATTTTTTTAAAATAACGTTTATTCCTGAGATTACAATGTTTTCTCAAATGCTAGTTTCAAGTCGGGCAAAAAGCAGTAATACTTGCCAATGATAAGACAGGTTTTTGTTACTAACGGTACCACTGAAAACTAGAATCTCATCCAAATATGCCATAGCATAAGCAGCTGATAAAGGGTAGCAGATGCGATTAATTCAGGTCCTTAAAGTTGGTGAAATATTACTCAAACAAAAGGCAAAAGTACCAATTTAAGTAACCTGTAAAAAACTCAAGCAGTATCTTATATGCATGTGTACGCTGGCAATGATCAGTCAACCTTGAATCAAGTTTTTCTCCGAACTTTGCCCCCTAGGGCCAGTCAAGCAATTCATTCACACACAGGGGGAAAACCCTACACTTTAAAAAAAATAACTTCTTGCAGTACTTTTTGGTAAATATTCTACATTTTTACCTGTAAGTCCACTCTTATTAGACCTACATTTTCAAAAGCATTTCTAAATTTATCTTTTACTCCATGAAATAAGAGGCACAAAGGCTATAGGACGCTTGATCCTCAAATTTACATCCAGAGTATTTGGGGAACTTATGTGAATGATCATACAAAAAGATCTACGTCCAGTTTCTAAAGGATAGCAATGCTTATTTGATCAGCTACATTGTTTTTTACATATAGACCAAAGAACAGTAACCAAAGATTTCATTCTTTATAAACAACTGGAAGTTCCACTTCACTAAGAATTAGCTGAACTGAGCAGAATGCCAGTTCTCCTTCTGAAGACTCCATCTCCAGATGCAGTAATAACTATATCCCAAAAAGTACCTTAAAGCATTTTTACAAATCAGGAGCAGAATGACAGGTCTACTATATTGTAACACTCACAAATCAATACATCAATACAAGCATCATATTAGCCATCAGCAGACACATGAGTAAGAGTGACCATATTGGAAGTGTGAGATGAGCTGCAAATCATGAGTCAAAAGCACAAGAGCTATATTGCTTGCTGCCAGACCGGGAATAGCAAGGAGTTCTTGTAGACATGGACGAGGTCTGGTTTTGATTGTTTTTTCAGCCTGTTTTGACATGCCATAGCCTGGTCCATTTTAAGTAGATTTCATTTCTATAAAACCCTGTGGCAATGTCATTTTGACTTTACCGTGTCCTCTGCACAGCTCCTGTCTGGGAGCCCATTATATGGGAAGAAGGTCAATAATCCATTCTCCAGCTGGCAAAAGCACAATTAAGTGTTTAACCTCAGGATGTGAAAGGTGAGGGTCCTACACAGAAGTGTGTGCTTAGTGATTAAATGCTAGTCTGGAAACAACACCAGAAGATATTTATTGAGATCTAAACAGGATAATCTCAACAGGCTTCATTCAAGTGAAATCTGCTAGGAATAATTTTTTTAAAGCAATGCAATTTTGTTGGTTCAGAATGCCCTTTGGATATCCCTTGTACAGCACAGGCAGAACACATGAACATCAGGAGTGCTGCAGCACAGGAAGTGGCAGGAACATTGCATTGCCATTTTATATATCAATGAAAAGTAGCTCTGCAAGATCAGAAGGTACTACCTGAAAAGCACCTCTCATAGCTGAAACTCGACCAAGAGAGTGCTTCGGCCCTCAAATGCCTGTATATGATTTGACAATTACCACAATCCTTTTTGACAAAAAGCAGTGGAGCTCAATGGAATTAAGCTTCTGTACAATCAAAGGGAAGTGAAAAACCATAAGGACTTATACAGAGTTTTTTATACTAACTTAAGTCAGTTTTACAGCTCTTGCACACCTCTCCTGAGCAGCACACCTGGCACCCAAAGGCCTCACTTAACAGCACAACAGACAAATACCTACAAAAGCGGGAGACAGCCACAAGGCCAGGTGGAGGATATAACCCAGGCACTCCAGATGCAGCAGGATAGCCCTGCAACAGTGTTCTCTACCAAGGTGGTTTTCATAGAAAGTGAATTCTTTCCAGCACCCACAAAAGAATGGCTTGGAAGGGTTTGCCTGATGCTACAGCAGTATTTAATGTTATGTTGAAGACCACTAAATAACTTACCATGAGTAAAGCTATTATGTTTCAAGCAGTTACTGTGTTCCCTAGAAAAATAATTGATTAAATATAGCTTATCTTAGAAGTGATTTCCTAAATACTGAAGTTTTACACATAATCTAATTCCATTCTAATTTGGAACCCTTTATGACATGCTTGCTAGAGATCATGGTCATGTCCTAAGCTTTCATCTGAAAGACAGATGGAGTCCAATTTTCTTAATAAGTTGGATGTTTAATCGCTGGTTACAAGTATTTCTTTACAGAGGGTATTTGCTCACTTTGAGTATCACAGTAACAAAAGGCCCACACAACACTTTCCTCCAGATTGTAATATGGAAGCGATAAGGAGTGTTCACAGTGTTCACTACGTGCCTCTGTGATAACGAATTCAATTTTAGCACGGAAAAGCAAAGCATTTAAAGGTGAAATTACTCTTCCAAGATTGCACAGCAAATCACTAGCATTACCAGAATTAAGACTGAGAAGAAATTTTTCACTCCTAATCCTCTGGACCATGCGCTTTTGTGGTAAATGGTGTGACACTACAGCTGCACAGCTCACTGCTAATGTACCAGTCCTCATTGGCATGCAGCATTACTGGCAGGAGGAGGCAGAGACTGTGCATCTGCAGCTCATTTCACCAGACTTTGCAAATAGGCAAATAAAAAACCGGTCATTTTATCTGTATTGGGAAAGAAATTCTTAGACAATCAATACTCATGTACTTTGAGAGCCTGACAGTATAGTTTTAAGCAAGTCCAACTCATGCTAACATTATTGTATAAGCTGTTCTGTCTGTAATTGACTAAAATTTACAATTATAGATAGAAAAATTAACTTAGCAAAACAACCAAAAAAAAACCCTTTCAGGCAAACATGAATCTAGCAGCCCTTCTACTCCCAAGAAATTCTACTTCAATCACATTAGAACAGCTGCACAAAAGGATTCATGCAGTGGTACTACCCAGCAGGTAATCTATATATCTAGAAACACACAGAAAAATTACATTAGCTTGAGCATTTACTTATTCAGATTTTCTACTTATTGTGTGCATCTCAATTCCTCAACCAGCAAAGAAATGTGAAGAAACAAGCACCATGACACTTACAGAATATAACAGTTCTAATTTTTTTTTTTAACTTCACAATAGTTTTAAATTATTTCTACGTTTTAGTACTGATGTACTCTTCCTCCACATTCAGATTCTGTACCCTGTGGCTTTTTCCAGAGTGCATGTGGTAAAAGAGTGACCAATATAATCTGTCTTTTATTAACATGCAAAACAACAGTACATGCCAGAATTTTGATAGAGCATTCATAAATGTCAGCTCAGCCTAGTGCCTGGAACTTTCATAGTTCAACGTCAGCATGTATTGACACAAAAACCAACTATTTCCAGAAAGAAATACAAAAAGATGAAAAAGAGAGGTAAAATAAATTCATGAATGAAAGCAAGTGAGCAAGCAAGAAAGAAAAGTAGATAGAAAGAGTAAAATCTTGAAGTCTATACACTAAAGTTTCCTGAGATTTCTGTACATCATGCTCCGTGCTGAAGAGCGTAGAATGCTATACTTCAGAGTGTTAGGACATAAATAGATTGGTGTTTGTTATAGATGCTGGTATTACTTCAATAAATGTTATACAGAAAAACTTTTCTCCATTTTTTCTTCACTAAAGAAAACATGCCATATTACCAATAGAACAATAAGGTAAAGCTTTTTTTTGGATAGGAATGCGTTTGTTTGTTTGTTTGTTTGTTTTTCCCTCAGAGATAACAGAATTCTTGAACTTCCTGATAATAATGACAAACAGCACAAAATCTATGCTTAATTATCACTCTGAGACTAACATGTTTTTTTCACTCATTTTTCTTCTTCCTTTATATACAACAAAGTTCTTTTGAAACAAGTCTGTTTGGAAAGGTATCTTAGCAGATATGAATCTGCAAAAAAAATTGTAGAAGGAAAAAATCCTTAAGTCTGTTTTGACTTTCCAAGTCTCCCACACCAATGTCGCTCTTACTTCGATGTTAAATATGGCTTCATCTGCAAAATTATATCTGCTCAAATGCTGCAGAACTGCACAAAGCTGAAGGGTTCTGAAGTCGCACAGTTTCTAGGAATCTTACCTGCTTTGAGTAACAGTTTAACTCCCTGTGTCTTTTCCCCAACATCCCCTTCAAGGACTAAACAATCCTGGTAACTCAAGTGGTTTCATTTTCTACTTAAAAGGTAAAACTAATTGTACTGTGAAACTAGCGATTTTTATGAGTTTT
Organism: Coracias cyanogaster; assembly: GCA_033124195.1. Taxonomy (NCBI): domain Eukaryota; kingdom Metazoa; phylum Chordata; class Aves; order Coraciiformes; family Coraciidae; genus Coracias; species Coracias cyanogaster. The sequence goes on from JAVSBS010020905.1 coordinate 93,400, forward strand.
CAGAATTCTAGCATACTCCATATTCAAAGTCTTCCTTCTACTGTGTATGAAATCCAAAGATAAAAATACATTTTAGCAGAAGGGCCTCATAAAACCAGTCATTTAGTCAGGAGGCAAGGATATGTGGAAATTAATACAGTTCTAATAGGCGATAACTTGGGGCAGCATATACTACCTTAGCTCCACTGGCTGCATTACAATGCTAGCAATTTACCCCTGCAAAGACTGTAGCCTAGTATTTTAATTACTAGCAACTGAAGGATGCAAGGAAACAAGACTGACTAAAGCACAAGTGCTTCCCTAAGAGTGAAAGACATCTGAAAAAAAAAAATTAAAAAAAATCAAGAAAGCTACAAATGCTTTGTTTCACTCTTGCATGTTTGATCTTTAAGATACTTTTCTTCTCCCATTAAACATCCTGGGCCTTTATACTATTAGATATGATTAGAGATTTACTCTGGAAAAAGAACATGAGATCTTTTTTAAAGTTGTCATCCATCAGCACTACAAGAAATGACACCAAATGTCTACCTAATAGGTAGTTGTGCAACCTGTGCTTTTTGCATAATTGGAATGATAGTTGCAGATCTAAAGAAGAATTAACATAGACCTCCAGTATGAAAGAGCTGCTGGTACCCATCAGTATCCCTCAGCATCCTCCCCATCTCACTGTACATGTATGGTTGCCTTTGGACAAATCACTCCTCATTGTCTGGCAACAGAAGACGTTTAACATTCTAGAGCTGACAAGCACTAAGTACACACAAATCCTTTACATCATTTAAAATGGACCTCAGGAAAACAAGCAAAAAAAAAAAACATTAAATATGCTTTTCCAATCTTTCAATCTTACTCAATTGACTTCCCATAGCTCAGCAGTCCCATATCTCTAGAAGTAATTCTAAATATCTGCAATGCTTATCTCTCTGAAGTCAATCCCAACTCACGAACCGGAGACCAAACACATCGTGTGACTACCAAGAATTGCACCATCTACCTTTAAAAACCCTGGCCATAGTCCTTTCATAATGTGTTTCAGTCACACCTAAGCAAATCAGAAAATCTCTGTAAGAAGGCTTTGTTTCTCCTTTTAACATGTGATACAACAAATCTTTAGAAAATTAAAACACGAAACAATAAAGCCAGTGTTCAGTTCCCATCTCTGACAAAGAGAGATCCTTTCTGTTACTGGCCAACCGGCTTGAACCACGTTGTCCTCAATTATTATTTCACGTACCCTAATTTTTGCCGGCCTCATTTACATAGATAACAGATTAACTTGGGTAGGATGTTTCCTAAGCAGCTGTGCACAGGGAGAGCAGCACAACAGAGCCATAGCACTCTGAGGTACGACATACTATCATACTACTCTTTGTATTAACAGTTACCTCATATTGCATTGCCTGTGCAGAAGACCATAAAAGCTACCACATATATTGGTTTAAAACTATCATATGCAACTCAACAAGTTATTTCTCAGGCTTTTATGCCTAATCTATAGGCATATCTTCCACTTTATTTACTGTATCTTCCAGCCACTTTAATACCCCACAGGTACCTTTTTAGTTTTCTTTCTATTTTCCTATTGCAATTAGGCAGAACTTACAAGCTCAGCTGGATATGGCAAATATATCTGATCACTTGTAGACCACCTGTACAACACAGTATTTTGGTTACAAATGTAAATCTTCCTACGCTAAAGTAGCAACCACCATATCTCAGTCTTTAAAACACAGACTGAAGCACCACCCCAAGTGAACAGGGTATCTTTCTAGATAGCACAGCTGAAGCAAGTCCTTAGCACCAACAGATTTGCTCAGGCTAATTAAGGACCTAGCTCATGACATTTAGCAAATAATTTGCTCAGTGATATAACACATTTTAAAATTCAGATTGCATATCTGAAACTGACTTTTGACACAAAGTAATTGCAAGAATTTCTATAGTTTCTGTGTTCCTCTCCGACACTAAAAATGTCAGATAAATGGAGCGAATGCTATGGTTATGAATAGAAATCTGAAAGAAAAAGGCGTATAATCAGTCGTCTTAATGATGACAACCATACCCTTTGGGAATCAAAACCAGGGCTCCCATACATACCCTTGTCACTTTTCCAATCAAGAATCTGAGGCTGCAGTTTAAACAGCAACATTCCCTATAGCATACTTACGTGAAAGAGAACACAGGCATTCTATAGGGAAAAGAAAATAGTGCATTAACTCTCCTTGGTAACCACACACAGCCTGATGCAGCAAACTGATGCTGCTCACACACTTATTTCACAGTGTAAAGGGTGCTTGGGATCGACAGAATATTGTCTTTATATTGCCTCTTTGATGGCAATCGGGTTATAGCTAGGGGAAAAATAGCAGAGGGGCTTAATTTTGGAATTATGTGTGTCAGAGCAGAAGGTAAATTCTCAGGGTAGAGGGCAAGTGTATGACTAGAAAGGCATGGAGAAAGAAGCACAGAACAGAGGACTCATGTTCTAAACCATAGCGACTGAGCCCTGAAAGAAGCAGAAAGAACGATGAAGCAGGAGAAATGGAATGACCTCTTGAAGAGGATCTGCATCCACCACCGCTCCTGCATACAGCCATGCTGGTAGCACAGAGCTGAGGTGCAAGGGAAAGGAGCAGAATGTCTGAATTCATTCAGCACAACAATACAAAGGCTCCCTATGGTTTCTGAGCAAAGGAGACATTGAGATGAGGAGATGTGATGCTAATCACCCTGAACACTGGGAACTTCTGAAAAATGGTCTAGCTCGAAGGCAGATCAGATTGCTATACGTCTACTAACTACTGGCTTTCCTGCCTCCACTTGGAGATATTTTGACACTCCAGACTGGCCATAATGTGGACCCAATGATCTTTGAATTGTCAGTCTCCAGTTACATCTGCTTTTTTATGTCCAGAAAGATGTAATGAAAAAAGTAATCATCAGAGAAACATTCACAAATGAGTTCTCAAGGCAAAGAAATAAGTATATAATTATACAGCACCCAGCATACAACAGAGAAGGGAACAGGTTTTCTCAAATATACAATGTCCAATTCAAAGAGTTCAGATAAATTGCTCTGTAGAAAAAAGGTATGCATAATATACATATAAGTACGTGTGTGTGTATATATATATATACACTAACCAAGTAATCATTCTCGAATATCTTTGAATTTCTCCATGATGGCTTGAAGGTTGTATAAAGTACACTCAAAGTCAGAATCAAATATTTTTTATCCAGCAGACACAATGAAGCAACACAGTCACACACAAAAATTGTGCTGTTAGGAAAAGATGAAAGCACACTGCCTGCATTTGTATGAGAGGTTATAAGGTTCATCCTTGCAGTTTTCTTCCAATGAAGTAATTCAATGGACCCTGAAACAGAGTCATCTGTTAAGGGATTTCTTAGCAGCTCTTTCAAACAAAACCAAACATGGCTGGCCATAGAAAACACAATCTGGGCTGTCATTTCAAATGGTTTATAATTTTTTTTATTCTGCCCTCTGGATTTGATATAAATTCCCTATGAGCAGTGCAAGTTTCACATCTCTTGATATGTATTGCCAATGTTGCACTAATCGCCCACTTCTCTAACTTGGAAATAACTCAAAACCTTATGGTCAGTAATACATATTTTGTGCATATAAAGTGCAAAAAAAAGCATGTGTCAAAATTTTCACAACACTGTACATCAATTTCCTCACACTCCTTAAAGCATCACTGAGAGTATTACTTTAATCCTGTGAGGAAAACTGCTTTTAGTTTCACAACAAAATGCCTTCCTGAATGTATGCCACTATATTACAACACATAACTCTGCAGAAATTCTTGAATGAGCTCAGGTGCCAATGCTTGCAACACTGCACTTGAAACAGGTTAATTACCTCTGCTGAAAAGCTGGAAAAATATTAGATTTGTCCAGTATCAGCCAAATATGACCGCAGCCTCTAATATGTTAACTATTCCCAGACATACCAAGTGAAAGATCCAGGCACTGAGCAAGGACAATATCATAAATTACCTAAGTGACATCACTTTATTGCAATGACAAAGCCAATGATGTCTGCAAAATATAAAATTAATTGCATTTTAGCAGTAACATAAATTTCTTCAGAGTACAACAGCTTAAGAAGGAGGCCATAAAAAAGCCTCCTACCTCAGAAGACATTCTGAAAGCCACAAAGAGTATAAACTAGAAGTAAAAACAAAAAGCAACATATCCCTTTTGACAGCCCTGCTGACAATACCAGCTGAAGCTCTACCCGCAAAATGAAAATAAGAAACTTGTGTGAGACTTTCAGATGCCACACATTTTCAAATCACTTATCATAATGTGATGAGTCACTGATATAGTGAAAATAACGAGTAAGGGAAGAGTTACTGCTATTTCTTAAACTATGACAACTTATACCAGCAGGTCATGTATGAGGGATAGAACTTCTTTTTCAACTTTTTAGCAGAAAGCAAAGATAAGGAATTCAGGTGAGATAGCTACATCTTGGCCACTGACAGAGAAACGGGCAGAAGTACCAGCATTTGATTCTGAGTAGGACTAAACATTTAACGCATTGGATAATATTTATCAGCTAACAACAGCAACAGCCAAGCAGTTCTTTAAAGCATACTCTTCTGATCACATATCATAACAAATTAAGCTATGGTATGAAGTATAGCTTGATAGTATTACCCTGAGTTTTTAATTTTACCTGTTGACATAGAATTGAATACTGAATATTAATAGCAAATATTATTATTGAATGATTCTGTCCAATATACTACATATATACGCAGCATTGTCTGTTAATTTTATGGTCAATGCAAATGTTAAAGACACTAAAACCCCAGCTGCAGAGGCAGACATGCTTTTCTTTTTCCTACAGGTTTCAATGTGATTCAAGCGCATAGAATACAATAGGACAAATCTCAGCACTCATAAGGATCATTCCAAAGAGGTGACTTACATCAATCAACAAAAACTGACCTAGGCGGCAGGCAGTTTGAGAGGGACCCCTGTCAGTAGGCAACATAGACTTTGTAGCAACATATGAGCAAGAAAACTCTCAGTATTAATAAATATGTGGAAGCTTCTCTTCCTTTGAAATAAAAAAAACCTCAAATAGCAAAGGAGAAGCCATAACTGGGAGAGCACTAGTATAGTACTGCAATAGTATTCTACAAAGGTAGCACCTTGCAGTCACTCACAGATTTTTTGAAAGGCAGCAGAAACATCAGCAAAACTACATGGGGGCAAGGCGTGTGTGAGGATGTGGAGAGACACTGCCCATTCATTAAAGAGCAGGAAACAATATTACCCAGATTTTTAGCAAAGCTACGGTTTGACATGCCAAGCCTTTCACTGCCATCAGCCAAGATCCAGTTCCTTCTTGCCTTAAACTCTACCATTGCAGTCTTGACTTCTATGCCCTATGTAATGTTATAAATAAGGTACTGCTGAGGGTTTGGGATGGTTTTGCTGGTAGATACGGGCTATGATGCATGTCCACTTTTCACATAGAAAAAGATGAACAGATTAAAAAAATCAAATCCATCACATTATCTGAGCAGAATGGTATGCAGCTGGTATTATACTGATTATTATACAGACATATAACAACACAAGATTCTTGGTCCAAGAAGATACCAATCAGGTAGAGAAATTAACAATATGGTTTGAATATAGAATCATAGAACGTATTGGGTTGGAAGGGACCTCTAAGGGCCATCTAGTCCAATCACCCTGACAATAAGCAGGGACATCTCTAACTAGGTCAGGTTGCTCAGTCAGTTGGTCAGTCAGGACTTGCACCTAGTAAAGCCATGCTGACTCTCTTGGATCACCTCCCTGTGCCTTAGCATATCTTCTAGGAGGATCTGTTCCATGATCTTCCCAGCCACAGAGGTGTGGTGACAGTTCCCAGGGTGTGGCAAACGGACGCTGGCGCCCGGACCGTGACACAGGGTCATCCTTTCTACCCTTTTCAAAAATGGGTGTGATGTTTCCTTTCTTCCAGTCACTAGGGACTTCACCTGACTGCCAGGACTTTTCAAATATTATGGAGAGTGGCCTGG
>JAVSBS010020906.1:0-13925 GCA_033124195.1 Coracias cyanogaster
GCGCGCCACCCCTCGCCCCCTAGCGGCGGTGCAGGGGAACCGCCCCCGGGCCGTCAGGCGGCGAGAGGCGGCCCCGGGCCGCGGCACCGGCCGCTCCTCTGCGGGGGCAACCGCGGCGCCGAGAGGCAGGACCCGCCAGAGCGGTCTCCTGCCGTGGGGGTGCCTGGGCCTCGCTGTCTGGCCTCGCCCCTCAGCGACCCAAAACGCTTCAGAGGGGCCGTCTCACGGGCGCTGGTCCTTGACGCTCCGGGCAGCTGGCAGTTTCAGGGGCCAGGAGGTCTGGCAAGAGCAGGCCTTGAGGCTGCGGCCGGGGTGGCAGCGTCCATCCCTCGGCTATACAAGTGGCGCTGGGGTGGCCCGTGGCGGACACTATGACTACGACCACAAAAAGCTGTGAAAACGTTTTCTTAGGGCCTGGCTGGAAAGGTACCAGAGCCTCAGGGCTGGTCCAGCGCAGGGCAGGAGTGCTGGCAGGCACCGGAGGAGGGACGCTGCAAACAGTGGTGGCTTCAGGAGAGATGGGCCAGCGTTTCTGTGCCTCCACTCATCACCTGGAAGAGAGGTTGTTTCTGTTGAAGGGCAGGCGAGGGCAGGGTGATGAAAAGTCTGAATGATTTGTTACTGTGAAAAACACGAGGAAGTTAATAATTCTGTATTTAATGGTGTACAGTAACAAAGGCATAAGATTACACAATTAAAAAATGAGAAAATTAAGCATGTGCTGGGTCATTATTCAGTGATTTTCCTTCACAGGGCACGCACTGCTCCAAATCCGGTTCTGAGCCTGCCTAACGTATGTAATAATTAAACACTGAACTGTAATTTATATGCACAAGACTTGTGAAATAAGGCCACACAGAGAGCTAAAGTAGGGCTCACCTGCTAAAAAAAAAAAAAGTGTGTTTTTCCAGCTCTGCTAATTAATCCAATAAAGAAACATTACAACTGCCTCTCATCTTGGCTTGCCTCTGTCCTTAAGCCATCATCACTGCCACCCTATTCAAGCATAGTAGCTGGGACAATTCTCCAGCTTTTCAGAAGTTAACATGCAGCCTTCACTTTTTTCCTTCTCAAGTGCTGGTCTGTACTGCTTTGTGCTTTCTGTGTCTTTAAAAGCAGTAGGCACAATGTTGGAAAGCTGCTATAAACAAGACTCCATTTTACCACCAGTCCTATTACAGTGCCAAAAAACATGCTTCAAATGACAGCAGTATTGGCTGGACGATGCACTTTCCGTGTTGTCAGTGCAGCTGAACTGAAGCGTGTGCTGCAATAGTGAGGAACTTCAGCAAAAAACTAATGTAAACAAGATCTTGTCCCATTCATCAGTTGGGGAATTTAGGCCACATTCCAGTCAATAATTGAAACGTTAATTATCTTGACAGCTTTCCACTGGATGTGAAAGAATCCTGTTTGGCTAGTCCTACAGGACATAGCCACAGACAAATAATGTTCTTCGTGACACATTCACCATATAGCATCAGCAAGCAAGAATTTCACCCAGGCAAAGTAATACGACAAAGAAGATGTCAAAAGGCAATGTAGCAATGCCATTCATCATAAATATGTTACCGATAAATAGTAATATCAGTAATATCTTCTAAATCCCTTTTCAGTATGCAAATCTACGCTGACTACAAGGGGGCTTAGGCTGCAAAAATGGCCGCAGAAAATCACTGTCTACTGCTTTTCTGGAAGCAATCTGAAAACCAAGAAACCAAGCAGTACCAGAAGTGGAATACTGAAATATCAGTATCTGTTGAAGTTTATTGAGAAAAGCCTCATAGAGCAGAGATGTTCAGTTTGAAGAGCACCAACCTTTAAAATGATCTAATTTGCTAACGTTGACATGCAATAGAACCCAGCCAGTGCTACCAGAATATGTTTGCCAGATTAGAAGATGCATCAGAAAGTTCATTAAAGACATGATTACAAAAGAGACATGACAAGTGGAATCAGAAGCTGAAAACAATGCATTAAGACATAGTAAACTGACAAGAGTCTATAATTAGGGTCTGTAATCCTATAGTTCTTAATCCTGTACAACGACTGTGCTTGGCATGCCAACCTGCTGTCTTAACCAGATTAGACATCTTGCATTTCAAGAAATAAAAGCAATACAGTTCCAGAGACATTTGACTGTGCTAAAATTAATCGCCAACAGATTTATTTTGTCAAAGTACTCCTGTATTTTGCTGTATGTAGCGCTTTAAAGAGTCAGGCAGCAGAGAACCACAGAAAATATATGGTTAAAATTAAAAGTTGAAACAATTTGGATTAAATCCAGACACGTAAATAAGAGAAGTAAGCAGGTTTAAAAAAGAAAATCTAAATTAAAAGAGTACTTTTATCCAGCCCTTGGTCCCTTTGTGAGCGGCGCATCAGTGTCAGAGCAGGCTTCTCCTCCAGGCATCGTGATCTGGGAGCCAAGAGTAACCCCACCAGTGAGGGCACAGTCAAGAGCAGAGCTAGGATGGTGACAGCAACAGGCTTTGTCATGCACCTAGTGACCATCACACAAGATGAGATATCAAATCAAGCTCAGGATCTGCCTAGGAAATCTTGTCAGGAAGAGCAAGAGACGGAGCTAGACCTACACCTATAATGTAGGTCTGAGGCTCATCCGAGGAGGGATCCACCAAGACAAGCTCACCCAAGACAAAGCAGAGGCAAGTCCTGGAGGCCTAGGCCTGAGCTTAAATGGATCCCCGGAGTCCCTGCCCAGTATGGGAAGAAGCTAGCTGAGTAGAGACACCTGATGAGGCTGCTCAGGGCAGTTGGGAAAACTGGAAGTCCTTTTAGAAACAAAACCATGCTTCACTATTGTTGTAAATAAGCAAAGTCACTGTTGCCAGTGGAAAGTGATGTACAGTTTGCAGCTTTGGTGGAATAACATATGCCATGGGTGCCATCTCTGATTAAATAGATGTAATCTGACAGAACCATTCAACAAAACTGCACAATGTACAAAATGTGGAGGATGGACTTTGCTGAAATTGCATTGTTTCTAATGAACACCAGTATTTGCTGCTCCCATCAAATCTATTCACTTGGCCTGTTCAATCAGTTCATCTGTTCCTTTTTAACTCCTAGGTGTTCCCATTCTCCAGCTAGACAGAAAGCTGGGTAGGTATATAGACACAGATATGGCCACAACAATCTATGTGCTAGCAACTGACAGTCTCACTTGTGTAGCTTTTCTTCAGTCATACAGGTGCAAAATGTGGTGAACATCATTACAAACAGTTCCCACACTGCACAGAGACCACCTGAACACTCTCTGTCCAAGTCTTCTGTCATATTTGAACCATCCATCTGAGAGACTGCGTTTTCAAATGTGGCTGTTTCCTTCACTAGTAGTTACTTCACTGGTAATTACTTTCTGTTTCAGGCAGGAAAAAAAACAAGAGATGAAGGTGTTCTGCAGAAGGTAGCCCCAGACCATGGCAGGCTTCTCTGTTGAAGGCAAGAGTGGCTGCAAGACTTTAAAGAAACCAAGTGTATCATTTTAATTTGATCTGAAATTAATTAAAGTTTCTCATCTATATACACAAACACGAATGTCATCTAAACCATTTTTGCCTCCTACAGGTTGAGAGGAATAAAAGAATGGGATAGTTGTTCTCTTTATAGAAGATGTTTGAATGTGCGGTGGGGGAAGATGTCTCAACAATTTCACAGGTAAATAAAGCAGATAAACTCTGAAATCTTATTTCCTACTTGACTGGGGTACTTCATACTTGTTTCTTTTTATATATATTGAATAAACCATAATTATTTTTTATAATTTTCCTTTTCAACCAAGATACTATAAAACAATAAACTCAAGCAAGCCAAAGAATGAATCTGTTAATAGAAGCCACACATGCATTGCAGCCCCATAGCACAGTGAAAAGAAACAAAGAATGATCCACTATGTAAAAAAAAAAGGTGCGGAGACTATAAATGTTATCTATTCTGGATAGAGATTTTTTTCCCCTTCTACTGGCTTGGCTGAACGAGTGCTAGAAGTTTTGGGAACCACAGTATAGACAAGAATTCCCCAGTCAGGTATATTTCTTCAATGTTTAGCTAGGCATTTGGAAAGCAATCTAATTGGTATATTGGCATAAATAAGCATCCAGCTTATGGGAGGCCTAAAACTACAGCTCTCATCTTTTTTCTGCTTTCCCAGATTCAACTGATGCAACATTAAACCCAGTGAGGTCTGTGTTTTTCTTGAAATCCACTACAAAACCTCAAAATAATAGTAAATAGGCAGGATTGATATTATGTTCTCCTGAAGATCTTTCTTAAAATCTCCAGCAGTGGAAGACAGCACGGCCTCCCTAGGCAGTGCATTCTAGTGCCGAACTAACCTTGGAGTTAGAAACATTTTCCAAAGTCTAACCTAATCTTCTTTGCTGCAGTGTAGGACAAGATGTAATGAGCTTTCCTCAGTGGATGCAGGAAGCAACAATCTTCAGGGTGTTTGATGGCATCATCTATCCCCTCCATTTTCTCAACAAGTTATTTTAGTCTTTCCTCATAGGTGATGGTTTTTAGACCTCCAGTTAGTTTTATTATTCTCTCTGGGCTTCTTCCTCTGGGTTCTGATCTTTGTAGAAGAACAGCATTCAAGTCTGGATACAGTGCTCCAGCTGAGGCCTGAACAGTACTGGCTTTAATATTTATTAAATACCTGCTTATATATCCAAGCAAAGTTCCCTTGCTTTTTTTTCTTGTGGCAGCAAAATGCTGCTTAACCAGTTTTTCTCCAACTTGTGAGCGACTTCACTTGTGAACTTTCTCCTATGTCTATTGATTCTTACTCGATTCTAATCCTGTTCTGAAAAAAATGTTTAGTGCCCTTCATATTGTGCAAATTTGGTAAGTGCACTCTCTACTCCATCACAAGTCATTAGTTAAAGTATTGCATGTTATCAGAACCAGAATGATCCTCTGAGATGAGATGTTTAACAATTAGCTGAGCATGGTTTTCATATTGGTCTTGTAAAGTCTTTGCAGTATTTTGTACCAGACAGTGTGTCTCTCCCTGTCCTACGAGATGTCATAGGAAGCAATTTCTAAAGCTTTACCAAACTATCTGTATTACATATACTGATTCTTTAGTACTTGTCTTGGAATGACTGCAGTGATGTGCTCATGTCACAGACAAATCTGTTGCAGCATCAAAATCTCAAAGCACTTCATAGTCCTCTCCTCTGTTAGACTTGTGGAGTGCACTAAATCAGGCTAAGAAATAAGAGCTTAAAGCAATGTCTAAAAAGCAAATGCTTGTTAAAGCCCTGTAATCCTTAATTAAAAGTCACAGCTCAAATAGCAAAAAACATACATTTGGGGAATAAATTCCTTTAAACACAGCATATATCTATACACAACCAGGAGAATATATTGACACAATATAACAAGAATGGCAAATTCTTTACCATGTTAAAAAAAAATGATCAACCTTTATATGACTACATGGAACACAGCCTAATCAGGAAACATACAAATGAATAAAGAATGTAAATTATCTATTAACTGTTAAATGACAAGTTTTAAATGATAAGGATTAAAAGGAAATTTCCTCTTCCATCATGTTAGTTTATAATTGCCCACTTTGGCTGGGAGGCTGATTCTGCAATTGGCCCAACTAGGCAGATTCTACTGTTGCATATAAAATAAATAATGCTTCTAGTCTTTTTGAAGGTACTTATAAATGTAACTTAATACTAAGCGGAAGAAACAAAGCTGAAATGGCCTTACCAACTTACATAAGGACTGACATGTGCTTTTGTTTCTCTTTAGAAGCAAGCCAGGGAGAGATCCAGAGTGTGATTAAAAATAGTGCAACGTGTTCATTCCTACTTGGAAGATGGCAGAGATGCAACACCTGAACTCAGAAATCAGAAAATAAAAATACAAAGTACATTTTCATCTGAAAATTAACCCCTTGAGAGCCAAACTATATAGTTCTGACAAACCTATAGTGAAAACTCAATAAACCTTTTACCTGGTGAGACTCCAAAAATAGTCCACCAAATACTCCAAGTAATGAGAGTGAAAAGCACAGGGTAAAGATTTAGGAATCCTGTGTTTTATGTACAATTCTGCTTTGGACCTGAATACCCTCCCTATGCCTTAATTTATCCATCTTTAAGTTGAAATTCATGAGACTTCCTCCTCCTTCCCCATAACATGAATTTTTCAAAGGTCTTCATTCTTCTAGACCAAAATTGCTATAAAAATGGAAGATGTGGCTTTAATAGGCTGATTTTTCTTTATTTTGAAGAATGACACAGGGATTCAAAACCAGACTTCAATCAAGGCTGGAATTTACTGCTATGCTCTGCTCTGCAAGGTGAAGCTGATCTTATAGAAAAGGTTTTGCAGGTACCAACCATCTCCCTATGTGATAGAAATAATATTTTATTCATCTTCTGTCCAGCATTACGTAGTTGGTATGGACATCACTACCCTTGGCATGGAAATGCCTCACCGTTTAGAGTGGCCTTTTCTTCTCCTTGTCTCCTTCTGTCTTCTCCACCTGAAGTAGTATAGAAACCAGAAAAGTTCCAGTTCCAGAAAAGAGGATTACTCTGTTACACTTCCCAAAGAGACCTTAAAAGTGCCAGGCCCCTCAGAATTCTTGTTATCACTAGCATTTACATCTGTGTAACCTTGATTGGAAAAGTGCCCACACTCACCGTGGCAGGAAAAGCTTTCCACCACCTCACTAAAATAGTCAAAGCATAGATTCATCCAGAAGAGTGTGAAGGACAAATTCCCCAAGTAGCATCACGTGATGCTCATCTGTGTTCTGAGCCATGTACTGGCTCAGCAGCAACACAGTGAGTGTAGGGTTTGTTTCATCCACTCTTGGCTCACAGACTAAACCTCGTGTCTGAGGGAGCGATGAGACTTTTGATTCTGAACCAAGGTAAACAAAGTCAACATAGTGCATATTTTGCAAAAGCTACCCAGGCTGTCTAAGTGAAAAGTTGCAGAAAGCACAGAATGAGAGAGTTTGTTGCAGGGGAAATGACTGGGCTTGTTGTCTGTAGAAAAAGAAAAGGCTACTTGTTTATCTCTGTTGGTTCACTAAGCTCACTGTTCTTTTTCCTGGATGTTACTTTTTCATTTTATACTCTTTTTTCCCCTCTTAATCAATATCTGCAAAGTGAACAAATGAAGTTCTGAGGGAAATGTTTAGCATTGGGGTACACAAGGCAGGAAAGCCAGAGCTAGCTTTAATACATGACTGGCGGGACCATCTGGGTCATAGAGCAAAGTCCTCAGTTTTATCCTTTTTCACATGTGTAATAAGTACTATTTTTAATAGTAGTAAGTATCATTAGGGTTTTTTGAACTAAAACTCACTAAATAAAAACAAGGACTCATGTGTGTTGTTCCCTTTACAAAAAGAAATTGATGGTCATCAGCCTTTTTGAAGCACAAATACTAATAGTCCTATTCTTACAAATACAGCAACAACCATTCCAAGTCCTTTCCAGACAATATCTAACTCAAAAGAACTTGCCTTTTCTAAACACTTTTCCCCGCAAATGTTTTTCTGTCTGTTCCTAGTCTCCACCTTGTTCTTTGAATCTCTTCTGTCTCATCTTTCCCTTTCTCTCTCATACAAGCAGGTAGTCCCACAAATCTCTCTGCCCAAGACACAACTCAGGAAAATCCTCCATCCTTACGGTCCCAGTTGCATTCAGTGATAACATGGCTCTACATTTTGGTTTGAAGCCCCCTTTAATTTGAATACAGATAATGAAGGGTATAGTTTCTCCCATCAGTTGCAGCATGGTTTAATCACAGCTCAAACAGTGTTGAAAATGGTAAATTGTACCACAGCTTTGCATCAGTCATTACTGCACAGTGTTACTCTCTTAAAGTCATATCCCAATGTGAGAAAAAATCCCTCTTTCTGAAATCTAATTCCCAAAGAAGTGCAGGAGACATTAAAATACATTATAAAGCACAGGCTACTCGTAAACCATCGATATTCTTCAATGTCCACAACAATACAAAATTCTGTGAATGTAACTTCTTCATTAAAACAGAAGACATTCCAGTTTTGCAGCATCCTGCACATACAAAAGGACGATTATGCAAATGGCTGTGCTGTTAGTTGCATTTTTCAGCAAGCAAGGAAATTATCTAATATGCTTAACATGGTGCAAGAAATTTTGAAACCCTGGTCATCTTGCAAAACAGAGTGACACTGTCTTCAGAAGAGCAAATCCGTAGAGCAAAATCAAGCGCTTCTCCTTTTGCAATTGCCCTTTTGACCGTTTAGCTTTCACTGAAGCAGAAGCTACAGTAGCATATATTAACAAACCCACCCAGCCTGCTTCAGATGAAGGTTAAGTAGCACTTTGGAGAGGTAGGTCTTCAGTCAGAGGAAGATCTCCTGGTCAATCCAAGCATTCTTTGCTTTTGAGCCAAATTTCTGGCCACCTTATTCCAGGTTGCTTTTTTGATCCCATCATCTGTCTGACAATTCCCACACCATGACGTGTTTGCTTTTGTGTGTCTGTGCCTTCCAGTAATAAAAGGGTTGTTGTGGCTGATAACAATCACAGTAATAATAATATTTCTAATATCAAACTCAGCAGTACCGCATAGCAAGTGATGTTTATTTCATTACAAGAAAGTTGCGAAGCAAAGTGTTTCTGAATATGGTTTTACAGTACTCAGAAAATTAATCTGTTGGGGCAGCAGGGTTTATCCTGCAGACAAATTCATTTGTAATCCTCTGAAGTATTCTACCATGTGACTTGCAGAGATAAAAGACTCTCCTTTAAACTATATTTCCACAGCCCACACTGAGTGATGCTAAATACACTGGTATCTCTCCCACTAGATTAACTTTTAATTATTGCAATTTTTCTCATGAAAGAGACTGTAAGATATCACAGCAGCTCTCTACACATTCATTCTATGGGAAGAGGACATTTTATGTTAATTTACTCATTTCTTTAAGGCAAGAATTCCAGCAGCAAGTGACAGTAAGTAGAAAAATAAAGCAAAACTCAATATATTCTCATCTGAGAAAATCTGACAGCAGCTTCTTTAATACTACCCTCTTCCCAACACTTTAATTATTCACTGCTTTTAAATAAGAAAATTCTTTCCTGTTGTTTAGACCACATTTTAGCCTACTTATTATGGCATTTCTTTGGATATTGGCGTTATGCGTTGTTGTTACAGATACAGATACGTGTTTGCTTGAAGCTTCACTGACACACAGTACAAATTAGTGTCTCTTCCAGAAATCTTCCTGGATAAATGGGCACAAAAATAAAGAGGAAAGAGGAGCAGGAAGCACAAATAAATGAAATAACTTGTATTTGATGGATTATTACGATATTTTGCGCTGCGCTGCGCTGTCTTGTTAAGCATCCATGGATGGTATTATGAGAAACCTGTCTAGTTACAAAGCAGTAAAATATTTTTGTTGCTGTGTGATTTATATGTATCCAAAATACGTTAAGAAAACATGAATGCAAAATACACCACTAGCAATAATCATTAGTAGAGCTGCATGTACAGAGGAACTTCCAAAAACTATTTTTGTAGATGAGATGTAGATAAGCTTTAAAATTCTTGTCTACCTTGTACACTTGTAAAACAAAAGAACCTCTTTTGCTCCTATTTCATGGTGATGCAACAACATTTACTAAGGATGTACGTCAAGAAAGGTCAGAAAAAGGACAAGAAGTGAAAAAATTAAAGTCTTCATTGCAAATGTGAACTACTAATTTACTTCACAAATCCATCCCTTTTTTTGTAACCTATTAGAAACATAGTGTATACAAACAGAATTTCTGTATGCTATCTGCAATATGACACTTGTTAGAGATAATTGCACTTGGTAGAAAAGGTGTGAATATCTTAACAAAAAGTATTACTTACCATGGCTTGAAGAGATCTTGGTTTGGATTAATATATAGATTTTAAATTGTCTCTGCAAAATCATTTCTTAAATACGAAGGTGAAAAAAATCAGTGGTTTATAATATAAAGAGCATCAAAATTCTAGCAACAGTTTGTAGGTCTTTGCTTATTACTATGAGATTTGTAAGAATTTACTATAAAACTTCATTTTCTGAAGTGGACTCAGTTATGTTGAAAAATTAATAAATGGTCATAATATCCATACATCTTGCAGTAGAAACAGCCACATAGCAGAGGGGGGAAAATACAGAACAAATCCTTACAGAATTTTTTTTTCCCTTCAAAAATACTTATTTATTTCCTCTATTGTGTTGCACACATCAGCTGCTTATTAGCCATTTTATCAGTTGGCAACTTTTTGAATGGGCTTCTTCACAAAATAGTGTATCAAAGTGCTAGGGCATCACTCAGATTGCCCAGGTGGCTCTTCGTAGACTATATTTGCTCATTCAACAAATTTGGCAGAAATACAGGGTTATAAGAAAGTACAGGTACAGGAGTTCCAGTTCGTAACAGGTCACAGACTGCAGGTCTCTGTTCTTCAGAGTCTGCTGTCAAGCTTGGTGTTTAGTGGACTAGTCTTTACTTCATCAGATTGGAAGAAATCATCAGAATGATTTTTTAAAATTATTTCTCTTGAATCTCTGGAAACTAATTCAGGCTTGTTCCTTGATAAAACCAGGCAGCTAATGTTCCAGAAAACCTGTGTCCCTTTCCTGTCAAATTGCCCAAGGGTGCCTTGCCCAGCTAATGCCTACTGGCCCAGCATGGTGTATCTATCTGTCTATCCCAACCTTGTTCAAAGTGCATCAGCAATGACCATCATATAGCAATGGGGATTTATTGCTACGCAAATTGGAGGGAGGCTGCATGAAAGAGCCCTGCTCAGGTAGATATTTTGACATAAGGGAGCAACCTCATCCAATCTCAACTGGTCACTGCTGCTACCTGGGAGGAGGCCTGGAGATCAGCAGTGTCCATGAAAGCCCCCTCTTCATCCTTCTGTCTGCCAGCTCCATTTCTTCTGTCCAAAGCAGCCTTTGGGCACCCTGCTTCCACTGCCACCATAGCCACGTTGTCTCTGGCCACTGGCATGTGATGGACAATAATGGGAGGACATGGGACAGTTGTACCCAGTGTCTTTCCCTCCCTGGTGCTGTAACACCCCTGTGAGACTGCAGCCCAGTGTTAGAGGGGCAGAGAAATGGATGCCACAGGCCTCCCTTTGCCCTGATGCCTCCCTAGAGCTCTGCTTAGCTGTATGCTCACTGTAGTGATGTCCTGCGCCTGGCTTCTCTGCCAGAAGCTCCCTCAAAGCTCCAGCAGGCATTTCTTATACAGTAGTACTGTCATAACCGTGTCAACATCACCCAGAAGCAAGAGTATGACTGTCATAAAATGATGCTTTTTCAGTTCTTAGCCTTAGCTGACACTTTTGTCAGAGATTGGGAAAAACATTCACTGCTGTTTTCTTTCTCCTGAGTTCCCATCTTTATCCTCTGCCTCTAAAGCAGAAGGAAGCTTCTTCAAAAATAAGAATTTTTGCAGAGCTCTGTAGCTAGTCCTTACCAAACCAAAGTAATTACTGTGATGGCTTTCACAGCCCTTCTGTAATAAATAAGCTTTTGGAGCCCCACCACCAACATGTTGGTAATATTTTGAACAACACAACATGTTGGATTCAAAATACCAATGTAAAGCTAAACAGGAGGGCTGAATCAAAATGTAAGACTGCCTTAAAATTTACAGTAAAGGTCTCCATTTACTAATGCTAACACAGATATTAGCATCAGCTAGGAAAGGTATCAAGTTCATTAACTGGGAATTTTGCACTATCAGTTACAAGCTGTCACTCCCTCCCATGTTCAGGTGGACCAAGGCAACCTACGGTGACTAGAACCCCCAGATATTCCCTATTAACTGGGAAAAGAGGTGTCCAGGCAAGTCAGAGGGTGCAGTAAAGCCACACAGCAGCTTCTGTTGCCAATCGAGTATGCCCCCCTCTCTTGTGGAGGGGGGAAATGGAGAAGGAGAGATAAAAATGTCACCTGTCTTTGGGAAATATCCAGCAAAGACTAAGGGACAGCTTAGTGATAAAAGAGGAGTATTTCCTACAGAACGCATCACAGTGGATCTTCACAGCTGCAAACCCATATTTATTTCTGCCTCTGAACACACAGGAGCTCTACATCTCGTGTCTTCTGCAAAACAGCTCAGAGCCAGTGGAGCAGTCTCAGCCACTCCAATCCGCAGGTAGACCGAAGAGCCCTCAGGAAAACTGCCTGATAGCCACCGACACACAGAGGTGCTATTATTTACTGCACAGCGAGACCAGCGAACCATTATACTCAGCGAAGAAAAATGTTTTAGGTCTAAGTAATTATTTTACCAGTGACCTTAAAATATCCCTGCTGTTAGGAGTTTTCCTTGCAGAGGGCAGTCACTGTAATAGGATCAGGCAGTACGTTTCTTCATGCCAAGTCACTGAATGCTAAAATGATTTGTCATCTTTTGCCACAGGCCACTGCCTGACACACACATGCCACAGTCTAATGTCTTGCCTGCTTTGACATCAAAGTGTCTTCCTTCTGCCATAGCCAATGAGAAGAAAGGCAGGCGATGGCAGCAACTCATTTTCTTTCCAAGAGAGTTTTAATTAAATAAATGGTCTCCAATAGCTTAATGGGACTAAGGCAAAGGGGAAAAGCCTTTCATCATAAAGTGTATTAAATCTATAAATCTTTCTTAGTCTCTCCCCTTGCAATTTTTTTATTTACTTCTCATTCGCATTATTTCATTCTCCATAGAGATTTATGGCAACATTATATGACATCTCCTGGGCTTTCACAGTCTATCACCTTTTACAGTCTATCACCTTTTACAGCTCCTTCTTAATGCTGCGGGTTAGGAAAAAAAGACAGATTTAATCTCATTTTACAAAGGGAAGGGGGAAGAAGTCCTGTGCAGATCCTCCAGTCACAGAAAGGCTTTCACATGCTGAAATCTCCCATCATGACTAGGTTCATTGAGTCTTTTGGTAACAGCAACTCTGCCTGTTTTGAGGGATGGGTGATATCTACAGCATACTCCAGAGTCCTGATTTCCTGGTTGAAATCAGCAATGCAGCAGAGGTGTGCTCCAGAGTGGGATTGAGGTGCAGTTGGAGCACATTCCCAAGTTTGGTGGGGTTGTCTCGGACTTCCCTTTTAGGTGTAGTCAGTGCTATTCACTGATGTGTCTTCACAGGGCTGGCTCAAAGAGATCACTCTTTTCAAGAGAAGTCTCAGAGAAAAATGCTCTCTTCTTGTCCATCCCATTTTGGGGATGTGAAATAAAATGTAGAAAGCTGGAGGTGCCAGCCAAACTGTCACGAGTTTCTTCATTCAAATGAAAGGGGTCCTTCCGATGGCAAGTGGTGTTATAATTATAGACTAGAAAAGAGCAAGATCAGCAGCTGCTGCTGCTGCTGCTGCTTGCGTTTGTTCCCTCTGTAACTGACAGGACAGAGTACTTGGCAAAAACAGACTTCCAGAAGTGGAAAGACATTTTAACCCCTGTTCTTGTCAGTCCACTCCTCCCACAGCTTGGCAGCAGCAGCCCCTTGCTTCAGGTTAAGGGAAGAGCAAGGTGACTATTGCAGACCCAAAGGGGACTTTATTTAGGACACCTGAAGAAGAGGAGGGGTCCAAGATTTGCTTTTGGGCTTGGATTGCTGAATCAAAATAGCAGGTCAGTGGATACAGCATGATCTTAATATGTTTTTATAGTTGGCTTAACTTGAATCTCTCCCACTCACTTTACTGTGCCATAAATCAAGGAATAAGGTGATACAATGGCAAGGAGTAGGTCTGCGCAGGGGCACTATTTATTTATACATTCTGTAATGTGCCTTTTATGGTCAGTTAGGAAACAGTGATGGTTGTGATTTTTTACTGTGGTTTCTCTCTGAATCCTAATGCATCCTGAAATTCT